>PVIY010047251.1:0-17970 GCA_004026745.1 Myrmecophaga tridactyla | reverse complement strand
TGACAGAGGAGCCCAGGACTAAGGATCACAGGCAGCCAGCCCCAGAACACCTCAGTTTTGGGGGAGAAAACATCTCCTTGATGACGCCTTGATTTGACCTCTCCTAACCTCAGAACTGAGCCAATAAACTCCCATTGTTTAAGCTGATCCATTGCATGGTATTTGTTTGAGCAGCTAAGGAATTTAAAATAATTCTATAAAACATATTCAATAGTGGCCCCTGGAATAGTGCAGCCTGATGGTTCTATTGAAGCCAAGTGGGCACCTTGACTGAACCAGGATTTGAGCTGGCCCTTGAAAAGGAGTGGGGACTTCCCCTCAAGTGTTTACAGTGTCTGTTGTTGAGGAGAATGTTGAGATTTTCTAGGAAGAGTTCTGAAACTTCTTCAGTTCACTAGAAAAAGTCTATCCAAGCAGTGTCATAGAAAAATAAATATATAGGATTTGGACAGTCACTTAGCTTACTTTGCAGCATGGTGAAGTGCAAGTCTTTGGGGTTGTTCAGACCTGGGTCCTCCCCTAGCACAGTGAGTTTGAATGAGTCGAGATTTTCCGAGCCCCATGGCCAGTGGTGTGGAATGAGGAATGGTTCCCATGGAACTGTCATGTGGATTGACTGGGGCCATTACAGAGGTAACCTTCTTAGGATGGGGCATGCACTGCATACATGTTAGTTCCTTGCATTTTGGGGGGTATTAAGATGTCGGTTCTCCTTTCTTCTCTTGAAAATCACCTATAGCAGCAGGGAGAAAAAAAGAGCCAAGAGGACCCTCCTCTTTGATGGATTAGAAGCACGTGGCTCTCCCCCCACCTTTGCCTGGTCTTTCTGTTTTCTGAACCCACACTTCACTGCACCTTGTCCCACCTCAGCCCTTGGCACTGTTGTTTGTTCTTTCTCCACCTCACTTCCACCAATATCTGTGTCCTTGGCTCCTCCTCACTTTTCATGTTTTATTTCTCAGAGATAGCACCCTTTGTGTTGCAAGCTGAAGGAGTAGCCCTGCCAGGTTCTCCCAGTTTGGTTTCTTCAGAGTGCTCACCAGTGTGCAAAGTTTTTCTGTTTGGTTTCATCATATGCCAAGTGCGTGGAACAGCATGAGGTATATAGTGTACATGACACAAATACTATGATTATTGTTGTTTTACTTCTTTGCCCTGGTCCAGTCTCCACGGGCTGCAGGCCTGCTGTCCACCATGGCCCAGCCCCCAGTTCTGCAAATTATCTGCGGAGTGAAGGAGCAAGGGGATGGAGGAGGTGAGATGGGGAGGGCGTGTACAAACAGCTCCTCCTGCAGGCATCACATACTTCAACTGGATGGTCAGATCCTTTCAGGCTCCTTCCTTGAAAAGACATTGAGGGTGGACAGACAACTCCATCATGGTGAACCGCAATAGATTTTAGGTCCATTGCACTTCATACAAATGGTGTAATGAGATCAGATACACAGACTAGGTACCGATATGGAAGTGCGAGGATATATGGGGTCTCCTTACAGGCTGACATCCCTGTCTTGTCTCTGGGGGTGCAACTGGCTATGTGGACAGGTGCCAGGCACCTGCTTATCATCCCGGGGGATGTTAGCACTTTCCCACTGCTTATGCTTGGCTCCAGTTACTTTTTGAGTCTTCCTCTGTCCTTGGCATCTGAGATCCTAGCTCTCTGCTTCTCACTGACTAAGAGTCCTAGCAATTAGTAAACTGAGGATCAGGGAAGGTAATTAATTTGTTTACAATCAGACTCTAGACATTGAAGAGTTGAGATACAAAATGGGCCTGTCTGCCGCAAATCCTATGCTCTTTGCTAATGCTTCCAAGTTCATAGAGACAAAACCTATGAAACCATAATGTGACTGCAATTGTCTTGTTTTCCTTCTCTTTACTTTGTCTTTCACTGTTAAATGTGATTGCTACCTTCTGGGCTTATCTTGCAGAGATTCTGGGTTGGTTAAATATGATGGAAACCACCAAGTATCATAAAAACACCAACTGCCATTATCCTCAGCGGTAACATAATGTACAAAGACTAAATATTTGAGGAAAAGGTACAGAAAATCCTTTAAAACAGTTTGCTCTTCCAAGAGACAAATTATCAACCATCTGATTTGTAAACACTTTTTCTTAAGATGGACCTGCCAGGAATTAGTCTCTCTTCTTTGGCACATCCCCACATTGCTGGCAGTGCAAAGGCAGGACATGGGTTGAGCCATTCCAGATGGGGTCAGAGAACCTCAGAGTTTGGTTCCTCGGTCACAGCACAGGCCCCACAGGCTGTAGCCTCTTGTATTCCATAAATAAGGAATTGGAGAGTTTGCAGTTGATACTCAGCTCACTTCTAGAAGTTTTGAGACTTCATGCCATTGACATAAGGATAGAAGCTATTCTTATGGTGAGTGGAAAGTAGGGGACACAAATATACCAATGAACTCTGTGCTTGGACTACACTTGGCAGTCAATTATCCTGAGAGCTCTGTATGATCTCGATGCTTCTCCCCAGGCTCTTTGCCCATTACTGGTGTGTGTTGGTTTGAATCTGTTGTGTACCCTAGAAAAGCCAAGTTCTTTAATCCTCATTCAATATTGCTTTTTAATTGTTCCCATAAAGATGTGACCCACCCAATTGTGGGTGGTAACTTTTTATTAGATGAATTCCATGGAGATGTGTCTCTACCCTTTCAAGGTGGAGTTGCTTACTGGAGCCCTTTAAGAGGGAACCATTTTGGAAAAAACTTTAGAGCCCATGCAGCCAGAGATCTTTGAATATGAAGAAAGAAAATGGCCTCGGGAGAGCTTCATGAAATAAAATGCCGGGAGAGAAAGCTATCAGACGTCCCCATGTTCACCATATGCCTTTCCAGTTGAGAGAGAAATGTTGAATGTCATTGGCCTTCTTGAGCCAAGGTATCTTTCCCTGGATGCCTTAGATTGGACATTTTGATAGCTTCCCTTCAATTTGGACATTTTCGGAGCCTAAGAACTGTAAACCAGCAACTTAATAAATTCCCCTTTATAAAAGCCATTCTGTTTCTGGTGTATCACATTCTGGCAGCTAGCAAACTAGAACATGGTGTGTCATCCCTATGTGCATATTTGGGGGGAAGGAGCACACCTCTCAGAACATTCTAAAGGGACTTGATTTGGAGGGTCTTAGATGAGGGATGCTCAACAGCCTGATGGTGCTGTCTCCAACAGAGGTCATACCAACAAAACAAAAATAAGACATGGAGCATTTTGTTGTTTGAACTCTCAACAAAAGTCAAAGGCCTGGTATAAAAATGTGACATGGCTAATGAGGTCCAGGCTGGACGTTCTCAGCTCTTAGATGAACAATTGTGATTCTGCAGTTCCAGTTGCTGGCGGGGAACTTCCGCTCAAAGGGTCTTTAACCTTAAATTCGACATTTCTGAAAATAAACTAATTTGTGGCAGAACAACTCAGCCTATTCCATCAATGCAAAGAAGCAGGCTTCTCCCTTCCTGGTCCCTGCTGGGAGACGAGGGTCCCTGCAGGGGGTGGGGGGTGGGAGGGATAGGGGGGTGGGGGTGAACCGCCTCTGTCTCCCACACCTCAGTGCCCGTCAGCTACTCCTCAGAGCACATAGTGTCCAGTCAGCCACTTTCCATTCTCTGCCCCTTTTCCAGGCCATCCTGTATGCTGCCAGCAGATCTGACCTGCTAGAGCCCCATGTGGGTTCAACCTCCTCCACCATGAAGCCTTTGGTGGTTTGCTGCTGCCATCTCCATGAAGCCTTCGAGGTCTTTCCCACTGAGCTGGGATGTGGTGCCTATTCACACTTGAGTCCATGCCATAACTGAGACTACATACGCAAGGCATCCTATTTGCCAACAGCTTCACTCACACAGGAAGTGGAATACAGTAAGAAAATGTCCTTTGTTGGAGCCCACGATTCAATCTACCACACAGGCAATGGATGCCAAAAGAGAGCCTAGGATAGAAGGGGTAACAATTGGAGGTGAGAATAGCAGGGCTGTGGCTCACTCCAGAGATAAGGCAATGAGACAGCCCTGCAGCCACCAGGTGGAATAAACATGTTCTGAAAAAAAGCACATTCGTCTCCTTATAAGTGTGTGAGCTCCCTGATAATTAGAATCTCTATTTCAAGGTAATTTATTTGATTTTCCCATCTGTAGGAAATGCAGTGTTTTAGCTGGAAACTTTAGGCTTCCCAGCAACATTTCAGTAAATGGCCCCTAGACTTTGCTAATTACAGATAAAGAAGTTCTCCAAGGAGGGATGGGGGCAATATGCATGCCTTTAGGAAGAGAGAAAGAAGGGAAGGCAAAGGTGAATGGGAAACCTGGCTGTCTCCTCTATATTGATTGCTGTTGTTTTCCTGGCTGGTTATTGGCATCTCTTGCTCTCACACTGGATCCAACTCTGGAATCCACTCTTAACAGACCCACGGCAGGGTTGGAAATCAGGCCTTCCCCCCAGGGTGCAACAAGAAGGGGGCCAGTGTAGGCTCATGGACTCCTGCAAATATTGAACATACACTGTTGAATGAGAATGGAGAAGGATGGGCCAGTTTGTTGGGGGCTCCTTCTGCATCACAAGTCCTGGAACTTGTAGAGTGTATCCCTGGGTTCTCTACTCCTCTGGACTTCCCAGACTCTCCTCCATCCCTAGGCACACACTTAGCAGATGGAAGTCTTAGTGAGGGGCTGAGGTGGGGGTGACGGGTCTTGATAGAGAAACAAGTATGCAGTGGAATGAGAGGACACCGATGGCTGCTGATACTGGGTCATCTTACAAAGGAAGGCAGGAAATCCCCCTGCAAGAGGAAAACGGTATGGAAATGGGTGATCCTAGGGCTGGGGATCCCTGGACTTCAGGCCTCAAGCACCTCTGGGGGTGTCCATCAGCACGTCTCAGGGCACCAATTTAAGAAGCCTTCCTCTGAGGGCATTGGAAATAGTTGGAGGACAATAAATCCAGCAGGCAGGAGATGGGCACAGTGTTAGTGATGACACAGAAGTCCAAGAGGAGACACTGTCCTGTGCAGTGCTGTTCTGTGTGGGCACTGGTGAAGTCACCTATTTTGCCCCAGGCAGAACTCAGGTGCAACCCTCATGCCAGCACTGCAGGGGAAATTGAGGCTCAAGAGGTCAGGACCAGTCCAGGGTCCCATAGCAAGTAAGGGACGGGACAGGGGTCTTAATACAGGCTTAGCTGCCACCTTCTCTATTGTCCACCTGCCTTTGCCCAGAGGAAATGCTGGGCATACCCTGGATATAACCCAGGCACACGCAGAACTCACAGGAGCAAAGGCCGGGAAGCCAGGGCCTCACTTCCCCAGAATCCCATCCTTGAATATGGAAGTTATTGGAGTCCCCAAGTCAAAGATTCTTTCCTATACCATGTGATTGATTGGAAAAATGGGTCCCACGTCCTCCCGTCTGGATGAAATTTCCTTCAATCCTGTTCTGCCAGGTGGGCCTCAAGGCCCACAGGGGCTCAACTTGTGGACAGTCAAGCTATACCAACTGTGGGGCCAGTCCCACAGCCCTAGCCCTGCTTCCAAGAGCTGGGAGACAAGATGCCCTGTGCTGCTCACACCAAAGGTGAGACAGGGCCACCTGTGACAACTGGATAACCAGCTTTTGCGGCTCATGCTGCCAGTTGCTGGGAAGTCTCACTTTTTCATGGCCATGGCTGGCTGGAAGGGTCGGTTTGGTCCCAGGCTTAGGTAACTCAGATTCAAAAAGCCTCACAGTTAGGGCTGTTTCAGGACAATGACCCAGCAGATAGCAAAGTGTGTGGAAGCCCTCCCTCCAAGATCCTGAGGAGGCAGCTTAGAGGCTGGATTTCAGCACCAGGAGAGCCTCAGGCATATGTTTCCCAAGTACACTTGCCAGTGGACAGATCTCCCAGTCCCAGGCAAGTGTAAGTCTGGTGGTCCTTAAACCCCAGAGAAGGCCTTTTTCAGACTTCCTGCCAGTGTGATGACAGGCCAAAATAACAAACTGCCCCTAACGTCTACTCTCCTCTTCTTCCATGGGAATAGAATCACTGATGTTAGTCTTGATTTAGATGGCCATCTAGAATGAAGACAGCATATCCCAACCTGTGTAGTCATTTGGATAAATTCAAGTAATGGGACATAAATTGAAATGTCATATGGCAGGTTCTCCAGAAGCTTTAGAAGACAGCTGACTTTCAAGCTTTGTTTATTCTCCTTTTTGCTGGTTAGAATGAGATGAAATGGCTGGAGCTGGAGTAGCCATCTTGAACCATGAGGTGACTGTGTAATAGCAGGTTAACTACAGGGAGGAGAAAGAGAGGAGGAACCTAGGTCTGTGGATATTCCTTGGACTAGGCTTCTTCTTCCTATCACTTAGTCTTGTTTTCTACCATGCTGGCTTCATTCTCAGGCCTTCAGCACCATTAGCTTTAACTTATGACTACATTGAATCCAGAGGACAGGGTCTGCACTGTGAAAATACAAATCAAATTCCAGAACTGATTATCATTGTCCTGTGTAGCTCAAGTTGGGTCATAGGCCTATCGAACCTGTCACTGTGAGCGTTAAATGCTTTACACACCATGAATGTTGCTGTACAGAAGGAAAACTAGGGGTGGCTTCATAGTTCCTATTTCTATCTTCTAAAACCAGATTTCCACTTGCTCACTGTATTACAATCACTGACACACACACTCTTCATTTGATATAGGAGGAATCTGAGGATCGGTAGATAATTGACCTGCCCCAAGATATGCTTGGGGGACATATATCACATAGGCTGCCTGGCATTAACCCTCCTTCTATGTGGGGGTATCTTGGGGTGGCCAAAGTTGGCTAAAGACAGCTTCTCTGAACCCTTGGGACTATGACCAGGGCTTGGCTGCTGCAGGCTCGTTCCTTGTGTTGGGGGGAGGATGTAGCCAGGACTTTGCTCAGTGTCATCGGGACTCCCAAGACACTTGTCCCTGCTCTGGTTCTGAACCTGATTCCCAGCCTCCTCGGCATCTTCCAATATGCCCCCCTCTCTGGGCTCACATCTGCAGCATCTGCTTCTTGGTTGGCAACTGAAGCCCCACCAGTTGCTCCCCAGATGTCTACCCCAGCCCCACACTGGTCCTGACTCAGAGGCACAAGCTGGACGGGCTACACGGACTTGCTGCTGGCAAGTACTTTAGGACTTTGGCTGATTCAAACCTGAGAAACAGCCCAGGCCAAGCTCATGGCCACTGTGCTCTGCCTAGACTCCCCTGGCAGAACCGGCCATAGCAGTAGGTCAGGAGGTAGGGCCAAGGATTCCCTCAAACAGGGCAATTGGAATTATAAAACTGCTGCCTGGTGTGCAAAAACGGGACCTCAGGGGACATGAGAGGCTGTGTGCACCACAGAATTTCATCTAAATTAGCCCAGGAAGACCTCATTACAGTCAAGCAGTCTAACCAAACCTAGGAGAAATAAATACAAGGTCTGGAAATATGGACACTGTAGTTTCCCACAGGGCAAGTGGGGGGTCATTGAGATTAGCGAATGTGTGTGTGCACTTCTACATACATCCATATAAAACTTAAGGCCAATTTTCTCCCCTTAATTCTTCCCTTCGAGGTTGAAGCTACAGGGTTTGAAGTGGGCAAGGTCTAAGGCTGTGGACTGGGCAGAAAATGTTTGTCACCTGTGGACAAGCAGTCCCTGGCTGCTGATTCCTGCTGTGGGGGTTGTGGGGTCTGTCTGTGAGTGTCATGAGGAATGTTGGTTTCAAGAGAGCTGATGCCAATGGCTCACACCCCCTTCCTCCCAAGGCTTAGCCACCCTGGAGGTCAAAAGGACACATAGCCAAAGACAGAGCTGCATGGCCACCCCTCTCCTGCCCCCAGAAACTGCAGCAGACCCCACACTGGCCACATGTAGCTCAGCTGTGTCACTGCAGCTGTCATTTATGCAGGAGGAGAAAGCTGGGGTCAGTTTCCCACACAGATAGCACTTAGCATTTAGACCAAACCAAGGCCAGCGAGGAGGAAGTCATTGTCTCAGCCACTCTTTCTCCAGGCATCAGTGGCAGACAGAGCACAGTCCAGGGTTCCTGACACAGGTGGGGGCACTGTAGCTAATGGAGTGTGACTAAAGAGGGACCGGGGTCGCTGGGGGGAGCTCCTGGGAGTGGATGATGGGATGAGGTGGACATGATGATGGGGAAACAAGATTCCTGCTGGAAGGGGCCAGAACCACACAGGGTGTCTGAAGGCCAAGTCGCCAATTCTCAAGGAAACATAGCTGAGCCTCTCAGACAGATTGGAGTCCCTGGCTAGAGCTGAGTGGTTCTCAAGCTTGCCACCTCCTGGAATCAACTGAGGAGCTTTAAATACTGTGAATTCCTGTTCCAGCCCCAGGGAGTCTGGCTTACTTGGCCTGAGCATGGCCTGGGCATCCGTACATAGAAGCTGCCTCCTGGAATCCTAACACGCAGCCAGGATGAAGAGCCAGGGGTCAAGGTGCAGACACTGTCCAGGTTGGCCCTGTGATTCTCCATCCTGGCCTCATGTCAAATTTATCAGGGGGCTTTCAAAACACCTCAATGCCCAATCCCACACCCAAAAGTTATGATTCAATTGATCTTGGCTGGTAAATGGACACTGGTAGTTCCAAAAGCTCTCTGGGTGACTCTAGGGCTCAGCCAGGTAGAGACCCACCTTCTGCCAGATGATCTGTTTCATAATCAAACAAAAGCATGGGTGTCAACCTCTGATTTGGTGGAGGCCAATGGCCTTGGCAAGAAGATCCTGGTACTTAGAGACATAAAACTCAGGCTCTCAGCTTCTGCTGGAACAGAAATGCTAAACCATGGCTGTGCTGCAGTCACCACCCATGCCTCCCCTGTCTGGCTTTGGCAGTGGAATGTGGCAGAAGTGACAGTGCAGCAGTGTCCAGCTGTCGCCTCTCTCCCCTTCCCCAGAGCCTCGCTGCCACTGTGAGAACAAGTCTGGACCAGCCTAGGTGGAGAATGGACACCCATGCAGCAGAGAAGACCCCTCCAAACTGAGCTATATTTGGTCCAACCAGTCCACAGCTTACTGGGAAGCAGGGTACAGACACCTGAAAAAGCCCAGACCAGGCCTGAAGAAGTAACTGGGTAAATCACACAGGTGAACCGCCCAGGTGAGCCTACCAGATCAATGACCCAAAGAATTCTAAAATGAATATACACCTGTGATAGTTTTAAGCCATTGACCTTGTGGTAGGTCAATAAGTAGTAGAAGCAAACTGATGCTGGATTTTGTGCAGGGGTTGCCTTGGGAAGTCAGCTGGCCTTTGGGTATCTGCCTTGATCTTGCCAGCTCAGGTGACCACCTCTGGCTAACTCACTCATGAGTAAGGCTCCTAACAGGCAAGGGCAGACCTAGCCTATTCCCAAAACTAGGGCTTGATGCTAGCTGTATGTCTGCTGATGGAGCCCTGGATCTGTCATCCACCAGGCATGCTCTTGGGTGAGTTGTGCACTTTCTCTATCAAACGATATTCTAGTTTACTAGCTGCCAGAATGCAATATACCAGAAACAGAATGGCTTTTAAAAAGGGGAATTTAATTAATAAGTTGTTAGTTTACAGTTCTAAGGCTGAGAAAATGTCCCAATTAAAACACGTCTATAGAAATGTCCCACCTAAGGCATCCAGGTTAAGATACCTTGGTTTAAGAAGGCTGAAGATGTTCAGCATTTCTCTTTTAGCTGGAAGGGCACATAGCGAAGTCTGCTAGCTTTCTCTTCTAGCTTCTTATTTCATGAAGCTCCCAGGGAGGCATTTTCCTTCTTCATCTCCAAAAGTTGCTGGCAGGTGGACTTTCTGCTTTGTGGTTCTGTGCTGTTCTGCTGTGGCTTTCTTGTGGCTCTAAAAAAGGGACTCTCTCCAAACTGTTTCCTCTTTTAAATGATTAAAGGATTAATAGGTGGAGCCACAACTCTATGGAAGCCATCTGATCAAAAGTTACCACCCACAATAGGGTGGGTCACATTTCCATTCCATAAAATGCTCCCAGCCAGCAATATTGAATGAGGATTAAAGGACATGGCTTTTCTGGGGTCCACCACAGATTCAAACTGGTACAAACGGGAAAGCAAAATCTGCCACTCAGGGTCTGTGGTGGTCTGGAGCTATAGGTACCCCCAGAAAAACATATTCTTAAACTTAATCCCTTCCTGTAGGTGTGAACCCACTGTAAGTAGGACCTTTTGCTGAGATTACTTCTGTTAAGGAGTGACCCAGGATGGGTCTTAATCCTATTGCTAGAGTCTTTTATAAGCAGAATGAAATTCACAGAGAGAGGGTGTCACAGAGGGAGCAGCCTGAAGCTGAAGGTCAACGGAATCTGAAAGAGAAGGGAGAGGCCAGGAAATGGTATCATGTGGCCTGTTATGTGACAAGCTGAGGAACCAGAGTCATGGGCAGCCATCCCCAGAATGCCACAGACTTTCCCTCAAACGTGAGTAAATAAATTCCTAATGTTTAACTGAACTCATTTTATGGTATTTGCTTGGCAGCCGAGGAAACTAAAACAGGATCTTTCTGAAGTTGAAGAAGGGATGCACTGGTGGTTCAGTGGTAGAACGCTCACCTTGTATGCAGGAGACCCAGGTTTGATTCCCAGACCATGCACACCCCCCCAAAAAAAAAAAGAAGTTAAAGAAGGACTCCCATCTAGGAGCCTAGTATATTCAGTGGGGAGGGTCTGCTAGGAAGGGGTTCTTAATTTTTAAATCCAGCAAGCAAGCATTTTTCCAATTTCAGGCTATGCTGGCTTCATCGCTGCTCATTCTTGTAATAAATGAGTGCAATAGCCAAGAGATGGAAATCTCCCTGGATTGTTCCTTTGCATGGTTGTCTTTCCCTGTGAAAACCTAGCCAGGCGTTTGATGTCCAATATTTTCTCTTCAAAGAAAGATTCCTCAGGCTTGGTGTTCCAGGCAGTTGCCCCCGCTCCCTGCTGACAGCACCCCATGCACACCCCACGTGCTTTAGAAAGCAACTCGGCCCAGCTAAAGGTTCTCAAGCCATGAACCTGGCTGGGAATACTGCAGAGGAAGCCACTGTGGTTGGAACACTGGCATTTTGAGAGGCCTCTCCACGGAACAGGACTTTCAGAGCTCCTTAGTGGAATAAGAAGGGGCTTTGGGGTAGTTTGTGCTTCTTTTCCTCCATGTGTAGCCCAGAGGCTCTGTGTGAGAAATGGTTGTGGTGGGCTCAGACCTGAGGAACATGCACAGGCTTACGTATGCTAGTGAGTCTTGGGACTCCTGGGGCATTATTCTATTTCTGCTGTTATGTAAAACCTATCTGAGTGCTGTTCTGGAGACTCCTGTAGAGCCAGCGCCTTGCGGGTCAGGGTTTCCTCAGCCTGCCCACCTGCTTCTGCCGCCCACACCTGTGACAGGCTGGAGGGGGCCTTCTGGCTGGGAGTCTGCTTTGTCTGTGTGTGGGGTGGGCAGGAGCAGGGGCAGTCTGATCAGCCAGAGCGGGCAGGAGTGGACAGTAACCCAGCTCCCTGGGTAGGATCATCCTCGGGTATGGGGAGTCACTTGCTCATTGTCATACCAGGGCTGGCTCCTTCCCTCTCCCCTCCCATGTCACCTCCCCAGCCAGCACTTCCAGGGCTCACCTTCCAGATCCTGAGTTCACTCGAGTACCCATCCCCTGTATCTGCCTCTGAGGAAACCACACCAAAAGGCTCAGGTTTGGGGAAATTATTCCAAAATGTTTGGTGCCATGTGTTCCCTTGAGAAAAATGGAAAAGACATTGATAAGTAATTCCCTGTTTCCCCTGGGGGCCCATGGCTGCTTCCCTCATCCACTGGGTGCATCTTAGTGTGGAAGTTGGGACTCACTCAGTCTCAGACTCCACAGACAGGCGTCAGCTTTCCAAGCAGGTCAGTCTCTTCCCTCTGGGTGGAGCAGCAGAGTCAGATGGGCAGGTAGGGGGATCCAGGAGGACTAGGGGTACCTCCAGGTTTCCCTGGAGCACTACCCACTGCTGGGGAGCCCAAAGAGATGGTCACATCTCAACTTAAGATTCTACTCACTAAAAGAGCCTACTTACAATGGGTCCACACACAAAAGAATGGATTAAATTTAAGAGCATGGGGCGGCTGCCGTGGCTCAGCAGGCAGAGCTCCGACCTGCTGTGATGGAGGTCTGGAGTTCGATCCCTGGTGCCTCCTGCCCATATGCAAATTAAAAAAAAAAATTTAAGAGCATGATCTTTCCTGGGGTACATATAACATCAAGCCATCACGGGTTTTAAGAGTGATTACATGGTATTAGTGCTATATTAGAAAAGCAGGAAGTCTGAGGATGAATGAGCCAATCAGCCAACTTAAGAAAATAAAGAAAAATAGAATGAACCTTAAGAAGATAGGGTAGGGTGCAAGAGACTAAAAAAAGAGAGAGAAGCAGAAATACATGAAATAACTCAATAAATCTGTTATCTTTTGAAATGTCATGCCATTTGTTGATTTTATTCAAACTGACAAGATATACCAAATCTAAATCCAAATGTCAATGTTAAACAACTAATTTATAGGCCAGACACTATGCCAGTGAAAGAAACCAACAATAGTCTATAAACAATAAACATGATAAAAATGTAAGTAATCTGTATGTTAAATGATCATAGGTATTATGAGAAGACAATCAAAGCCAGGTAAAGGGTCTGTGACTATGCGGTGAGACGGGGCAGAGGCTCTGCAGGTTAATCAGCGTGGTTGGAATGTGGGGGTTTCAAAGAGAAAGTGGGAAGTACATTGGCCAAGCAGATGTAGGACAAAGAGTGTTCCAGGGAAAGGCCCTTGGGGCATGGCTGCATCTGGTGTGTTAGAAGAAAGTGAGGAGGACAGGCTAGAGAGGGTGGGATTGGGGCAAACAATGGGAGGTCAAATTGGACGGTTGAGGCAGGTCTTATTGGCCCTCAGAGTCCTTTGGGGTCCACTATGGGGACAGTGGCTTTGATACTGGATGAAACAGGCTCCTACTGCAGGTTCTGAGCAGTATAGTAACTTACTCTGACTCACTGTGTAGGGCAAGGGGAGAAGCAAGATGACCAGGCAGTACAAATCATGGTCTCCCAAGAAAGGAGCAAACTCTCCTGCTATCCCAGACTCTACTTCAGCTCAGGAGTGTCTGTTAGCAGACGGAAGACATCACATTCCACATCACCCAGACATGAAGTGATGGGTTTGATGATGGACATGGCCAATGGGGCAAAGTTACAGCCCAGGAGGTTACAGGTTGCAAGTCCTGCCTAGAAGACCAGAGCCACCTCCCACCACCAAAGGACTTTCTTTGCTCTATCAGTAAGTTCACATCACAGCACCTTTTCTTCCCAATTCTTAGATCCAGAGAACAAACTCTAAACGTGGTCAGTACCTGCAAGGTTTCTATGTGATTGTGTTTTTAATCTCCTTAGTCACACACAAGAAATCTCTTAATGATTTTGTTTGGCCTCACAATGACACAGAAACTTATAACCCTACAATGATTATTAAGTGGAATATTTGAGTTCCCACCATGGGCTGAATTTCCAAGGGACTAAACCTACAAGCTACTCAGAGAACTCTGACAGCTCTGCCTGTCACTGCCAAGAGCATGGGCACAGAGTGGCCTCAGCATTTCATTTCCAGAAGACTTTACTAGTTGATCTAACATTAAAGCCTCATAGCTCATTGATTTTTGGAGAGTAGGCAAGACACACCACCCAATGTACAACCAAATCCTAAATAAACTCTAACATGCAGGGGAAAATGTACAGTTCTCTTTCTCTCTCCTTCTTGGGAATAAAATAGCACAGACATGATGAGCAGGAAACATGGAGAGAAAGCCAAACTCATTCCCTCTTATGGGATTCCACCCCTGACCCTCTACAAACTCTAAAACAATTACCAGACAGAAAGATAAGAAGTGAGTTCATTGGTCATCAGTGCTATGGGTCCTCAAGGACTCTAAGGCCACCAGGCTGAGGACTCAGGAGAGCTTTGGAGTCTTCTGGTCAAGGATTGAGATTTCACTCAGCATCTACAATGAGCCAGGATGTCTGCCCCAGCCCCTATAAACTCCTGCCAACTCAGGGAAAATTCTCAGGCCCCTCCTCACAGCCATATTGGAGGAGGGATCATTAACTAATGGGGAACATTCACTAATGCTGGTTGCCCAGTTTCTCCCTGTTTCAGGCAACTATTGTTCTTTCTGTGTGTCTTGAACATGTGTATGTGAGGCCCTATGGTGGCCCAAAGATGAGGCAGAACAGATTCTACCTTGAGCATCCTTGAGACACAGGACTCAGACAGAGCTCTGACCAGGCTCTCTGAACTCCTGGGATCAGACTCGCCTTGGGGGCAGAGGACATGGTGAGGAGACTGCATCACTGTGTCCTGGGGAAGACCACGTCCTGGCAAGCCTAGGTGGAGCCACCTGCTTGGGGACAAGGGAACCTGACTCCGCACCTCACACAGGTGCTTGGGGCTTGCCGGCTGTATCTCTCTCATGCAGATGCCACCTTTCAGAGAAGAGCCAGTTTCAGGTGCCCGCAGGGACTCCCAGAGACTCCCCACAGTCAAGGGGAGAAAGTCCTACTGGAGGGCAGGTGCAGAGCTTGCACCATAAGTGTTATACATGGATGCCCCAGGTAAAACCTAGCAGGAATCCCAGCCAGCCCTAACGATGCAGCCATTGACTGCCACCTGCCAGCTCCTATGAACACAGTGTGTCTATACACAGGCAGGGCAGAGGTGGGGCCAGCTAACCTGGGGAAGGAAGGACAGGAAAAGGTTAGGAACCTGCAAAGCCGGGCCACAGGGTGGATGTCCAGGCCGAGCTGCAGGGGGCAAGGGGCATGAACCACGTGCTCTCCCCCACACCCTTCCAGGGGCTTTTCCCAAAGCCATGGCCCTTCCTCATTCCAACATCTGACACACACCATCCTTCATCCAACTTGTTTCCTAGTTGCGCAGTTAACTTCGGATCCTACATTTGTACACAGTTACAGTTTCCTCAGGCAGGAACACAGCCACCTTCATTTCCCCGCACTAACAAAGTGTAAGACACAAGCAAGGTCTGATAGCTGAAGCTGGGGGTGGGGGGTGGTGGCGGGGCTGTGCCTGGGGTTATACATATCATAGGATGGGATGGGCAAGCTGCCCATAAACGACCAGGTGGGAGAGTGACCCCCCAGGCCCAGAGCAAAGAGAAAGGGGGGTAATGGGATCCCCACAGGGTCAAAGGGGCAACAGAAAGCTGCTCACAGGAAGGGTCATCTGGGCTCTGACTCTGCGGTCCCACTTCATGTCACAGTGAGAATCTAGAATCTGGAATCTTCAGGTGCCTTCTGAACAAGGTCCCTGGGGGCACTGCAAGGCAGCTCTGAGTTCCACTTTGATTTTACACTTCCTCAGCAGGCCTTGGGGTTAGAGGACAACTACCTCATTGGGTGCCCACTAGCCACATGCCAAAGCATCTAAAGAAGAACCTGGGTCACAGGTGAGCTGTTACCTGCATCCTTGCAAATAAAGATATTTGCAACCATACCCCTAGCCCAGAGCCTACCACATACTGGAACTACTTGTTTAGTAGTTTTCATCAGAATAAAAGTTGTCTGCCCCACCTCCCTACCCCAAAGCCTCCTACTCCTTAAGTGGCATCGACTGCTTCTCTCTGATGCAAAAGAACTATCTTGAACACGTCTCCTGAGGGGCTTTTGCAAGACAGAAGCAGTTCCATAAATCCTGGTCCCCCACCCCCACCCCCAGGGCAGCTTCCATTAGAACCCAACCTTTGCTCAGAGCTGAAGTTCACATCCAAATGTCTCCTTCCGAGATGTGCATCATGTCCCTCAGGGCAGGATAATGAGATCACACCCCAGCTGCCTTGCCACCCTGGTGCCCACTCCCCGCCAGGGCAGCTCGGCACACCACGTCCTAGGCAAAGAACACACTCACCTTCTATTTAGGAGAATCACGCCAAACAGATGTTTCTGACGCTGAGGGCGATAACCAGGAAGGGTGGCGTGGGAAGAGGAGGTGCAGGTGGGGGCTGGGAGGAGGGGTGCAACTCCTCCAGAGCACCCTCCCCAAGTCACTCTGTCAAAACCCATGTGTCCATCCCTCACCTTCAAAGTTGGGTGTCAGCCCTCCAGGACGCTCATTAGTGGGTTACGGGTGATTGTGTCATAGATTAAGGAGTACAGCAAGGCCTGATGGAATCTCAGGGGTGTGCCCAGCACCATTGCTAATTACATTTTTTGTTCCTCTCTCTCCCACCCTTGGCCCTTAACTCGTGCCCCTCAGTGTACATTAGAGGGAGGGAGGGAGGGAGGAAAGAAGGAAGGAAGGAAGGAAGGAAGGGAGGGAGGGAGGGAGGGAGGGAGGAAGGAAGGAAATGTTGCGCGAAAAAGGGGCAAGGCTTTAAGCCTCCTGGAATGTTGTATAGAAATAGAACAAACCCGGCCGAGGCTCCGAAGTTTCAGGAAGTAGGTTTTATTTTCTATGGCCATAGGGCTCAGCTGAGTATCCTCTGAAAGTTTGAGCCCTGAACAAAAGGCAACCATAGCTTTTATAGACTGTATTACATGCCAGATATAAGGTGAACATAATATGGCCACCAGTAATATTAAAGGACAAACAATTGGTCAGTTTAAGGCACAAAGCGGGTTACAGAAGCAAATGAGCTGTTAGGGAAGGATCCCCATCCCAGGTGTCTTATCTCACTTGCCTGCAGTTTCACCAAGTCCTGAAGGCTAGGAGAGGGGGTTTCTGTCCCAGGGATGTGTCTTATCTCAGTTGCTTGCCGTTTTACCCATTCTTGAAGGTCAGGAGAAGGGGTTAGGGATTTTCCACAGAGAAGGCAGCTGAACCAGAAGAAGTGGGGAGAGGTCTGCCTGCTCTACAGCCTGCTTGCTACAGAAGGAAGGAAGGAAGAAGTAAAGAAGTGCAGGCAACAGGAGCACATGGAGCTCCTGGGGAGGGGCTGTCCTTGGGCTCATCCCAGCCCCGGTACCCTGCAGAGCCCCAGTCCCGGGGCAGCATAAGCAAGAAGAGAGCTCTGATAGCGTCCACCCCCTGAGCGCCTCAGTCACAAGGCACCCCGGCCTCTCTGTCAAAAGCTGACATTTTGCAGCTGAGGGCACTGTCCTATGATAAACTCAAATGGCCCATGGAAGGTGTGCGGGACAAGCTGTCATTAAAGAGAAGCCGACGACCTTCATTAGTTACCAGTCAATGGGCCCCGCTGTGCTGGTCCTTTTCAAGGCAGAGGGGGCCCTGCTGGAACCCCCAAGTGAAGGCTACAACCTGCCCTTGGAGGATGGACAGGCAGGAGGTGCAAAGGGCTCCTGAGGTGCCAGGTCAGGGACCAGCTCCGGCCAGACCGGCACTGACAGCTTCAACAGAAATAAATATGAATGCAGGGTGGCACAGCTCTTCTGTCCTTTTCAAAGACCCAGACATATGCATCATCTTGTTTTTGCCTAAAAATAAATTGCTGTGAAGTAGAGATTATTTATCCCCATTTTACAGAGGAACAAGACTAGAGGAAAGGCATAGAGGGACTATGCCAAGGAGAATCTCAAAGAAGTTCACCCACCTGCAAATTTGGAGGAAGCCCCAGAAAATAAATTCTGATGCCTTGGACCATGGCTCCACCCCCTCTGGAACAAAAGAAGAATCATTATTTAAAATGCAACAGCTGTCTTCATGCTAGTAGGGAGACTCTCTGAAATGTCGGTCTTTCTCCCTCCTAATCCTTCCTTTCCTTACCACCACCACCACCCCTGCCCCTATCTCACAACACATTTTTTTTTCCCTGTCTTCTTAAAAAGGGCTCAGTGTGCAGAGTTAGAACCTCAAACAGAAGGGGAAATAGAATCTTCTGGAAAAATACAAATTTTCCAGCTAAGCAATGCCTAAAATACAAAATTAATAAAAGAGAGGGGAACAGAAATGAGCATGCATTTATGGATGCTC
>PVIY010047250.1:0-17963 GCA_004026745.1 Myrmecophaga tridactyla | reverse complement strand
TCCATCTCCAAAGGCCTGGGCTGAGCTGCAAGTGCTGAGATGAGGAACGCCAAGCTGCTTAGGCTGTGCTACGTTGCGTTCTCTCATTTAAGCACCAGCCAATTAAGCCAAACATCACTCATTGCAGCAGACACGCCTCCTAGCTGACTGCAGATGCAATTGGCAACAGATGAGGTTCACGTACCGTTGGCTTATGTCCGCAGCAACAAGACTAGGTATGCTCACCTGGCCAAGTTGACAACTGAATCTAACTAACACACCAGCATACTTAACGGTGAGAGATTGAAAGCATTCCCCCTAATATTGGGAACAAAACAAGGATTTGCATTGTCACCACTATTCAGCATTGTACTAAAAGTTCTAACTAGAGTGATCAGGCAGGAGAAAAGAATAAACAGCATCCAATAGGAGAGGAAGAAGTAAAACTTTTATTATTTGCAAATGACATGATCCTATATTGGAAAATCCTGAGAAATCTATGACAAAGCTACTTGAGCTAATAAACAATTTCAGCAAAAGTGGTAGGATACTAGATTAATGTGCAAAAATCCGTAATGTTTCTATACACTGAGGAGACAAATAAGGAAAAAACACTGAATAGGTGGAAAGATATTCTGTGCCCATGGATTGGAAGGTTGAATGCTGCTGCAATGTCAATTCTAATCAAATTGATCTAAAAGTACAATGCAACACCAATCAAAATTCTTACAACCTACTTTGATGACTTAGAAAAGCTAGTTATAAAATTTATTTGGAAGAGAAATAGACTTTGAATAGCTAAAAGTATCCTTTAAAAAATAGCAAAATGGGAGGACTAACACTTCCTGATTTTAAAGCTTATTATAAAGCCACAGTCATCAGAACAGCATGGTACTGGCACAAGGGTAGAAATACTGACCAATCATATCAAATTGAGACTGCAGAAACAGACCACCAGTCAACTGATCTTCAACAAGGCCCCCTCAACAAATCCACTGAACTGGGAGAAAATAGTCTTTTCAATAAATGCGCATGGGAGAACTGGATATCAACAGCCAAAAGAATGAAATATTCTATAAAAAAATTAATTAAAAATGGATCAAAGACCTAAATATAAGAGCCAGGACCATAAAAATCCTAGAAGAAAATATAGAGAAACATCTTCAAGATTTTTATAGTTTCTTAAATTTTACACCTTAAGATAAAAACCATAAATTGAAACTTCTCAAAATGAAAAGCCCCTGTGCCTCAAAGGACTTTGTCAGAAAGGTGAAGAGACAGCCAACTCAATGGGAGAAAATATTTGGAAACCATGTATCAGACACAGGTTTGATATCCTGTGTACATAAAGAAATTATACAACTCAACGACTAAAGAACAAACAACCGAATTATAAAATGGGCAAAGGATATGAATAAACATTTTTCCAAAGAGAAACTACAAATGAATAAAAAACACGTGAAGAGATGCTCATCTTCAATGAGAAATTCCCTGAGAAATTACCTGCAATCTTCTCTGGTCATTTTAGTTACCCATTGCTGAGGCTAATGACATGATGATATACCAACAGAGGTACATCAGGACCTGGGGCTCTTGGTCTTTGAGATTTTTGAAATTAGGTAGCTGAGTGTATATACCAACTCTCTACTTGTTTATGGATTTAGTGGGTTAGGAATTCAGACAAGGCAAAAAAGGCACAGCTTGCTCTGCTACAGAATATCTGGATCCTCAGCCAGGATTAGAATCATCTGAAGGCTTACTCAGTCACATTTCTGGTGGTTGATGCTGACTCTTGGCTCAAGGCCTCAGCTGCTCTTCAAGTGGGACTCACCTAGTGGTCTGTCTACATGGACTTAATGGAACTTCCTCTCAGCATGATAACTGGGTTCCAAGTGCAAACTTCTCCAGAGAGAGAACGAGCCTTTTGCTATAGCCTCAGAAATCATACAATGTCACCTATGCTGTATTGTATTCATCAAGTCGTCACAAAGTCCTGCTCTGTTTCAAGGGGAGGGAGATAGACTCCACATCTTGATGGAGAGTGACAAGGTTCTGGAAAAGCACGTGGGCCAGAAATATTGCTAAAACCATTACTGGAAAATATGACATGCCACAGTTTGGAAACTCTGAAGTTCCTGGGATGGGAGAAATTATTATGTGCTTGCAACTTCCAGATTGACTGCTAATTTAAGTGGTTCTGGAAACTCTTGGGTTGATAGTTTGAGTTTATGAGCGCTGGCCTTTCAGGGCTTCTCCTGGTTGTTTTTCTCTGGCAGGAAAGTGAAGACCTACAAGAAAAAATCTCTTCACATGTTCCTCATCTTACTGTAGGCTGCAAACCTTCCTAAAGAAATTCCTTCTTGAAAAGTTAAAAGGTTCAACTGGCACATCTTCAGCCTTTTTAATTAAAGTATATTTGACACCCCCACCCCCAAATATTTGTATTCCAAAGTTCTTAAAAAGTTGATGGCATGGACCAGCATGCTTCCTCAAGACTTCTTTTGTAGAAGGAACCTGAACTGGAGACCTGAATAAACACCCTAAATTACAAAAGCAGTCTTATTCTGGTAGGAGAGCTGCTTGTAAGGAATATCCATCTCTGCCCATGTACAGGTTCAGGTATCTGCCCAGAAACATTCTAGGCAATGGATCATCTGCTCATATTAATGACAGCCTCTCTATTTCTCTCTGCCATGGGAGTAAAGGGTTCTGTTCTCGTGGCCAGTAGATGTATTTTACTGTCTTTGGTACTTAGACAACTGAAGATTGGGAACTAAAATTAATTTATAGTGAATTTGGATGAGATGCTTCCCTCTTTATTGTTCTTATATCAGCCACCTCTGGTTTCATTCCCTCTGCAACGAAGTCAGGAAATTTTAATACAGTCATGATTGTGGTAGAGGTGGACCATGAGGAAAAATTGATGTAGGGAGACCCCTAGCTGGGGTCGTACGCCCTATACAAAATATTGGGTTCTGGCCTCCTGTCTTTAATTTCTTATTGCTACTGGGATGTGTGCTTTCCAGGCTGAAACCCAGGAGTAGCTCTTCTCTAGGCAAGGGTAGAGGAGTGAGAGAGGATGAGGGAAACCCATGGGACCTATTAAAGCCTCAACCCAGAGCCCACACATTGTGACTCCTATCCTGTTCTATTACCCACAGCAAATCTCATTGCCAAGCCTTAAGTCAGGAGGATAGGAAAGAGCACCCTTCCACAGTGAAGCCACAGCATGAGTGTAGATGCGGGAATGGACAAAGAACAGACTCTATTTATCACAGCCCCTCTTCCCTTTTTTTTCTTTCTTATAATGTTTTGTTTGTTTGTTTTTCAGAAAACTAAATCATTTGTCCTGTTGAGTTTCCCACATTCTGGATCTTTCTGATCACATTCCTTTAGTGTCACTGGATATGTTTCTCTGCTCTTTGCACTTCCTGTAAACTGGTAGTTAAACTAGGGACTTGTTCAGACATGATATTAGACAAAAATCCTTCATAGGCAGTGATATGTGCTTTTCAGGAACAACATCACATCCCAGTGTCTCTCTTTTTGTGATGTTAATGGCCATCATTGGCCATTGCCTAGATCCATTCCTTAGTTAAGTGTTTGCAAGAGGGTGATGTTATTTCTTCTTCATTTATTATTGGGAACACTTCTATGTTAGTTTTCTAGTCTGCTCCAACAAATACCATCAGATGGGTTGGCTTGAACAATAGGAATTTATTGGCTTGCAGTTCTGAGGTCAAGGAAATGACCAAATGAAGGCATCATCAAGGTGATGATGCTTCCTTCCCCCAAAGACTGGCTACTAGCAAGGCACTATGATGGCATCTTCTGGTCTTTCCCTTTTCTTCTGGGCTCGTTGTTTTCAGCTTTTTGCTTAAATGGTTTTCTCTCTCTCTCTCTTTTTTTCCTGTATTCACTTCATTTTATAAAGGACTCTAATAATAGGACTACGACCCGTCCTGATTGAGGTGTATTACATCCTAACTGAAGCAGCTTCATCAAAAGGCCCACAAGAATAGATTAAGTTTTAAAAACATATTTTTCTTCCCAGCCCATGCACTTCCCAAAACAAACAAAACAAGCAAAAAAAAAAAAAAAAATTCAACAAATGGTGCTGCAGTAACAGGATATTCACATGGAAAAAGAATTAAATGTGATCCCGCCATACAGCATACAAAAACAAACAAACAACCAAAAAACATGTTTTTCTGGGGTACATACAGCTTCAATTTCTATAAAGAGAATCTTTCCATCATTCGCTGTTATTTGAGGTACAGTTTCTATGGAAAGGCAAGCTGAATGCTCTTCTTTTTTTTTTTTTTTTACCAGTTTTCAAAATAATGTATTGGTTTCTTAGCCAGCTCCAAAGGTGACATTGAGTATTGTTTTTAGTACCTTTGTGAACTCAAGGATTTTAACTTGTTTGAGGAGTTTTAATTCCCTGTGGTTATTTACTCATAGTAACGTTCAAATTGTCCCACTGAATTTTGTGGAAGCCATTTTTGAGTTGACTTGATATAACTTGTATCTCCTTGGTTTTGACAGTGGCCTTGCTTTCAGGTGTGAAAGAACATTCCAGCATCATCTTGGGCATTTTCTGCCTATGTTGTTGTTCTAAAGTTTCTCGGTAACTCAGAAGAGCAGTGGTTTGGGGGGGTGCTAAGTTGAAGGTAGATGTCAGACTGCTTGGGATAGTGGTTGTGTTAATCTATTGAGGGGTAGGCAAGGAGAATCTATGAGGAAATAGACACTGAGGATGGATGAGATTGTGTTTATTGACTGGGTGACAAAGGAAGAAAGTGTGAAGTCCAGACTGAGGAGCAGTCTTAGGTTTTAGGCCATTGACACTCCTATTTACTCCTTCTTTTGATTTGATTCCCCACAGATTCAAGACCTAGTGTTCTCTGGGAGCCTTTGGTCAGGGCAAAAATTTTGCATAATAATTATTAATGAATATAATGGATTCATCCCAGGGCGTAACTATTCTTAGACAATAAAACTTAGCCTTTAGGCCCTGGGGCACCATTTCATTTTGGAGTTGTCTGCCTGCTTGTTCGGCTAACCATTTGCAGATCAGGCCTTCAGCCTTGTATTTCGAACAGCTGGTAGCAATTTTCCCTCATTAAATGACTGCTAATGATCCTATATTCCACACTTAATTCATGCCTTGTTGGCTGAGCTCTGAGTTTACCTACTCATTGTAATTGCTCTTACCTCACTCTTTCTTTACCGCCCCCTTCTCTTTCATCTCACCTTGCATCTCCAGTGCCACAATTCAGGGTGTTAGATATGGCAGGAATTGCTTAGCATTGGCAGGTCTCAGTGGATCAAGAGATGAACATCTGGTTCTTTGCCACAGGCCACCTAATGGTGAGAAAATGAACAAGGCACCAGGAAAAAGCATCATGGTGAGCTGGAAAGAGAACCAGCAGGCAATCTTTCTACTGTCATGTCATTTAATATCTCAGCCTCAGCTTTTTCACCTGTAGAATGTGAATAATACTTCTTGATCTGCCTGCTGAACAGGCTAACATGAGATAATATGTGCTAATAGAATTAATAAAGTGTGAAGTCCTATTAAATATCCCAAGGTGATCATTTAAATTTTATAGAATATTACCATATCCTTACAATGAAAAGTATGGAGTACCTCTTCCAGGTGTAGAAATAATAATTTTCCATTGCTAGAGAATTTTTCCACCCTTTGTCCTTCTGGGTCCTTTTAAGAAATGGTGAATTGGACAACTAGAATTATCCCCATGTTACTGGCCAGTATTCTGAGATTCAAAAAATTTTTCATGGACAAATATTTACCCAGCATTTACGGCAGCCTTCTATATCCTGGGTATATACCTTTAAACAGAATGAAGTTAAATGCCTGCTTGGGGACACAGTGCTTTTTAAAGATGAGTAATATGGTGAGTCCCAGGTTCTCTTGTTTCCAGATCACAGTTTCTGCTTTTGTTTATTTCAATTATTTCCTCCTAAGTAAGGAGTGACTCTAATACTAACAATGTTATACCGCCTGTGAATGTGTCTCAAGTTTTCTTGTTCCCTTGTGAGCTCAATAGCTCTAGTGAACTTGTATTTCTTTACAGACACATCATCACAACCTTTTCTAGCCTAAAGGATGGGCCTCTTTTCTTTTTTTCCTTGACTTTAAATTGGGTTTAAAATAATCTGGTCCAAGAACAGGTGCATGTGTGGGACATTTCTGAACAGAGGGAGGGGAAGGGGAGTCCAGATGCCACAATGTTTCCAGTTAAAACCCCATAAAGGGTTGAGAGTCACAGTCACTGGCTAAGGGACTTGTGTAGAAAAGTGACTATGGAGAGACTGCACTTACTCTTCCAGGTACGGAGAACAGAAGAGGGCAGAGTGTGCCCTGACTGCAGTCCCCCCTTGCCAAGAACAAATTTTGGCTCCTTAGTTTCCTGGTGATGAGGCAAAGGGACTTGGTGCTTTCATCACTTACAGGAAAAAAAGGTAAAACAAATGTATACTGGAGCCCCACTCCATAAATAAAGCCAACCATGGCAATAGCCTTGAAAGACAGACTTCAATACCTTCTTCTCCCTCCCACCTTGACATTTTAATGAGGTTGGCAGTCTGAGCTCCATTGTAATGGAAACCAGAAGACAATCCCCAAAAGTGAAAAGCTGCAATGGAGAGCTCAGCAGCCTTTGTGTCTAAATGTATCAGCTCTGTTCTCAGCAAATGACAATGTTGCCTGACAGGCAATTACTGCTATTCCTAATTGCATCCATCAAAACTGACTGAAATACCTAGAGCCCCATACCAAGCTAGCTTCAGCCAACACTGGTTTCTTGGCTTTGGGTAAAGCTTTATTTTTGGCATGCTAATTTCTGTCTGGCAATCAAGTCTATTTCAACCCATAAAATTTTCCAAAGTCCTTCTCTGATCAAAGCCAGAAGACAATTTAATTTGGTTCTGTCTTAAGTGGGAGACTGGCAAAGCAGAGCTTCTCCTGTGCAGCTTGTCAGTACCAGGGAAGAAAAGGAAAGCTCAGTTTGGGACTCTGTCCACATATACACAGTTGATGATAAAGATGCCTGGTAGTGAATAGTGACTGAATACAAGAGTGGCATTTTCTTGAGGGCATGTAGAAATAGGCATGTGTGTGGGACACTCTTAGAGCCCAGAGAAAGGATGAATAGGTTTTCATTTTAAAGTGTGTAAGTTCTATTAGCTTGCTATAGGAAGCATGATTTCTTCGTCTTAACCTGAAAAGATTTCTAATGAAATTAAGGTAGAAATCTTGATATTTCCCTCTCTTAGTATCTCTTACCCCTCAGTAAAAGACACAACCATACAGATAATTAAGAGTCATTTTTGGGGGTCTCCATTTCCCTCACCCCCATTTCTTCTAGTCTTTTTTTTCTGTTCTCACTGTTACCATGGTACCTCAAATCTCATCATTTGTACCTAGACTAGGGTAATAGCTTTCTAACTGTTCTCACTTCTTACATTCATACTCCCTCTAACTCGTTCTCCACAGGCCAGCCAGAATTCACTTTTTAAAATGTTCATCCCACAAAAGACTACATTCTGTATGATTCCACCTATATAACACTTTAGAAAAGACAAAATTAGAAGGGAAGAAAAAGAATCAGTGATTATCAGGACCTGAGCATGGGGGAGGAGGGTGTCTAAAAAGGGCCTGAGAGAACTTTGACGGTGGGGGAGGGGGGCCGGTAATAAAAATATTCTGTTTCTTAATCATGGCACTGGTTATACGAGTGTGTGCACTGTCAGAACAAATCAACTTCTACGTGTGAAAAGGGTGACTTTTATGTAGGTGACATTGAAAACATGGGAAAAGCTACAATCTTAGGGCTTATCTTTATTTGGCTGGCATAGAGTTCCACTCTGTACAAACAGCCCTATCTCTAAGGCTTTTGCAAAAATAATCAGTGGCAATTGTTTTATATTACAGCTGCCTGAGCTGGCACTATCAATTAGAGCTAACAAGACACTGAAGACCAGAGTATGTAAAAGGAAAAATCACGGAATGAGAAGTCGATCAGGGACTTTGAAAAGCTCTGGTATATTGCTAGGAATCTAGAAAACCACATATATGTGCAGAGCTGTGCACATGTCCAGGAAATACTCGAGAAGACCCTAATCTCAAAACTCTGGCTAATCTGGTGGATTTCCACAAGCAGGAAACGAACGTTAAAGCAGAGTTGTTATTTGCTGTGCTGGTTTGAAAGGATGTATGTACCCTATAAAAGTCATGTTTTAATCAAAATCCCATTTCATAAAGGTGAATAATCCCTATTCAACACTGTACGTTTGAAACTGTAATCAGATCATCTCCCTGGAAATGTGATTTAATCAAGAGTGGTTATTGAGCTGGATTAGGTGACGACATGTCTCCACCCATTTGGGTGGGTCTTGCTAAGTTTCTGGAGTCCTATAAAACAGGAAATATTTTACAGAATTAAAGAGATTCAGAGAGCGCAGAGAATACTGAAGCACCACGAAGCAGAGAGTCCACAAACCAGCGACATTTGGAGATGAAGAAGGAAGACGCCTCCCAAGGAGCTCCATGAAACCAGAAGCCAGGACAGAAAACTAGCAGATGACACCATGTTCACCATGTGTCCTTCTAGCTGAGAGAGAAGCCCTGACTGTGTTCACCATATGCCTTCTCACTTGAGAGAAAAACCCTGAACTTCATCGGCCTTCTTGAACCAAGGTATCTTTCTCTGGATGAATGCCTTTGATTGGAATAGACTTGTTTTAATTGGGACATTTTCTCGGCCTTAGAACTATAAACTAGCAACTTATTAAATTCCCCTTTTAAAAAACTATTCCACCTCTGTTATATTGCATTCTGGCAGCTAGCAAACTAGAACATTTGCCTGCTGAAGTATTGAAAGTTTGTCACACACACACACGCGCGCGCGCGCACACACACACACACACAGCCTCTTGCCAAAGGCTGAGAGACTTACTGATTCAAAAGTGTTTAAGAATTAGTTGACTACCAAACTACCAGAGGATTTAGTGGCTGTACACAGCAAACAATACAGATGTTACAGAATTAGACAAGGAAAGTCACTAAAGAAATTAAGACCTATGCAAAGAAAGAAGAAAGTATGCCCCATCCCATTCCAAATAAGCCAATAGAAAGTGGCCCCAAGGAATCCAAGACATTTGATTTACTGGATAAAGACTTTAAAATCAGTTATTATAAATTGATTCAAAGAACTAAAGGAAGCCAAATCTAGAAACGTAAAGAAAGGTGTGAAAATAATATTTCACCAAATGGACATATCACTAAAGAGATAGAAATTATATATGTAACCAAACAGAAATTCTGGAGTTAAAATGCACAACAATTGAAAAGAAAAATTTACTAAAAGCATTCAACAGAATATTTGAACTGCCACAAGTGAGAATTAACAAATTTGAAGAAAGGTTGATTGGGATTACCCAGCCCTAAAAAACAAAACAAAACAAAACAAAAAAAGAAGAAGAAAAGAAATAAACAGAGCCACAGAAAACTCTGGGATCCATCAAGCATCCCACTATATACACAATGGAAGTCCTAAAAGGAGAGGAGAAAGAGGCGAGAAAGTATATTTGAAGAAAATAATAGCTGAGAACACCCCAAGTTTTAAATAAAAACTTCCAAGATGCTCAACAAATCTAAGTAGGAAAAAGTCAAAGACTTCTACACCTGGACATATCATAGTCAAACTGTTAAAAGCTGAAACCAGGGCGGCTGCCGTGGCTCAGTGGGCGGAGCTCCGACCTGCCGTGCTAGAGGTCTGGAGTTCGATCCCTGGTGCCTCCTGCCCATATGCAAATTAAAAAAAAAAAAAAGCTGAAACCAAAGAGAAAATCCTGAAAGAAACAACAGAAACATAACTTATCATGTTCAAAAAGATCCTCAAAAGAATTATTGCTGATTTCTGATCAGACTCTGTGGAGGTCAGAAAGTAGTGGATATGAGTTTGCCCTCCCTGCATGCAATGCTTCAGTCAAAACTACCATCCATGGACTTATGGAATACCTTATCCTCTGTCATGGTATTCCATACAGCATTGCTTCTGATCAAGGAACCCACTTTACACCAAGTGAAGTACAGGAATGGGCACATACTCATGAAACTTTTTTATCTTACCATGTTTACCATCATTCTGAAGCAGTTGGATTGATAGAATGGTGGAATAGCCTTTTGAAGACTTAATTACAGTGCCAATGTGGTGGCAATACCTTGCAGAGCTGGGAAAAGTTCTTCAGGAAGCTGCATATGCTCTTCATCAGCCTCCATTCTACGGGGCTGTTAATCCCATAGCCAAGATTCACAGGTCTAAGAATCAAAGGGTAAAATGGGAGTGGCACCACTCACTATCACCCTAGTGATCCACTAGAAAAATCGTTGTTTCCTGTCCCTGCAACCTTAAGCTCTGCAGGTCTACACATCTTAGTTCCTGAAAGAGGTGTGTTCCCATCAGGAAACCCAACAATGATTCTATTGAACTGGAAGTTAAAACAACCACCTGGCCCTTTAGGCTTCTCATGCTTCTGAATCACCAGGCAAGGAAGGGGATTACTGTACTGTCTGAGGTAATTGACCCTGACTAACAAAGGGAAATGGGACTGCAACTATACAATGGAGGTAAAGAAGAGTTTTCCTGTAATACAGGAGGTCCCCTAGAGTATTTCTTGGTACTACCATGCCCTGTGATTAAAGCCAATGGAAAATTGCAACAATCCAATCCAGATGGGACTACCAATGCCCTAAAAACATTAGGAATGAAAGTTTGAGCCACCCTACCAAGCAAAGAACCATAGCCAACTGAGGTGCTTGCTGAGGGTAAGGGAACATGGAATGGGTAGTGGATGAAAGTAGTGTAAATTTGAACTATGACTATGGGACTAGTTAGAGAAACAAGGACTGTAATGATAAGAATATTTCCTCATTGCTTTCTTGGAGTGTGTTTGTATTTGTACATAAAGCAAATGTCTTTGTTTTCTTCTCTATCTTATCCCCTTACCATATAACATAAGTTGTATTGTTCATGTCATAGTATTAAGTTATAGAATATCAAGTTTAAGAGTGAATGTTACCCAAGGTCTTGCATCCTATTCTGAAGAGATTTACTGTGTTTCTGACTGTATGCAGGACAGTTGGGTATTGTTAGGTGAAAATTATGTCTGTTATTGTTTTTTATTCAGACAGTAAGTATGGGTTAAGGTGATGTGTATAGCTTACAAGATGACAAGAGCTGGACTGTGATGGTCAGCTTAGCCAGGTAATGGTTGTCTGGTCAAGTAATACTGGTCTAACTGCTACTGTGAGGACATTTTGTGCACTTAAATTATCAGCAACTTGATTGCATCTATGACTGATTACATTTATAATAAACTAAAGAATGCCTTCTGCCATAAGAGCTGCTTAATCTAATCAGATGAAGGCTTTAAAAGAAGAAGTGATTACTTCAGAAGTCAGTAGGGAGAACTTTGTCTTTACATCAGCCAGCTAGCTTCCCACGGAGAGTGCATTGAAAACCTTCATTGGAGTTGCCAACTTTTAGCCTGCCCTATGGAATTTGAACTTGTGCATCCCCACAGTTACATGACACCCTTTTATAAAATCTCATACTGTTTACAGATATCTCATGTTGGTTCTATTTCCCTAGAGAGCCCTGAATAATACAGCTTTGGTACAAGGAGTGGAGTGCTATGATTTGCAAATGCCAAAAATGCTGGAATGGCTTTGTAAATGGGTAAAGGGAAGATTCTGGAACATTTGTGAAATGCTTGATAGAAAAGGCCTGGGTTGCTTTGAAGAGACTGCTGGTAGAAATATGGACTCCAAAGATACTTCTGATGAGAACTTGGATGGAAATGATAAATGTGGAATAGGTGATCCTTGTTTTAAAGTGGTAGAGAATTTGGCAGCATTGAGTCCTAATGTCAGATGGAAGGCAGAATTTGTAAGTGATAAGCTGGAATGTTTAGCTGAAGAGATTTCAAAATTAAATGTGGAAAATGAAACCCAGCTTCTCCTTGCAACTTATAGCAAAATGTGAGAGGAAAGGGATAAGCTGAGAACTGAATTCTTGGGTAAAAAAAAACAAAAATGAAAACAAAAACAGAAATTGATGGTTTGGAAAATTCTGAACTTTTGATGAGTCCCCAGAAAATAGCACCCCATGTGAGGGTTTAACCAAACATGAAACTAGTCAGCCATTTCAGTACAAGCCAGGATTGGAAATGCAGCTATCCAGAAAGGATTTGTGGAAAATACTATCCTCTGATGGCTGAGACCCCTGTATGCTGCATGTGAAACTGATTTTGTGTGTGTGTGTGTGTGTGTGAGATCTGTATAAAAGAACCATTGCCAGCCTGGACTAAAAAGGACAGAAGGGGATAGATAGAAGGAAAAATGACTTCAAAGGCAGAACCATGGAAGCCAAGGTCTGGAACCAAGAAACTTTGCAACAGGAGTGTGGACCCACCCATGCATGTGGCAAGGATGAGTTTTCCCTGGAATTTGCAGAAAGCAGGCTTTCTGCCCCAGTGTTCAGGAAGAGTACTGCCACCCGGGGCTCTCAGATACCTGGGGAATTGAGGCGAGTTTGGCCTCCCCATTGTTCAGGAAGAGTGCTGTTGCTGAAGGCTTCAGAGAGGGTGGAACACATTCCCCAGGGATTGGGGGAGAAACTGACCACCGTCCCACTGCTCTGAGGTGTCTGAGTCTGTGAGTCAGAGATAGCAGAGAGTCTGCTTGCCACCCAGGTGCTTGAGGAGGGTGTGGCTGAGAACATGGTAGTCTCCCCAAAACTTGGAGATGTTGAAGCCCTTACCCCAGTGTTTGGAAAGAACAGCGTTTCTGTACAAGCTCTTGGAAAGGGTGAGACTGCTGCTCTCTCAAGACTCAACCTGAGGATAAAAAATCATTCTATAGATGCCTTTCAGAGCTGGAAATTTAATGAAGTATGCCTTGCAGATTTTCAGAACTGTTTAGGTTCAGTGACCTGTTTTCCTTCCAATTTCTCCCTATGGAAATATGAACATTTATCCTATGACTGTCCCTCCTTTGTATACTGGAAGCAGATAACTTGTTCTAAGTTTCACAGGTCCACAGCCAGAGGAGAATTTTGCCTTAGGAAAGACCACACCTGTAACTGATTTTGATGAGATTTTGTTCCTAATATTACTACTGAAATGAGTTAAGACTTTTGTGGCATTGTGATGGAATGAATGTATTTTGCGTATGGAAAAAAACATATGTTTTTGGAGTCTAAAGGGTGAAGTGTGCTGGTTTGAAGTTGTTATGTACCCCAGAAAAGGCCATTTTTTTAAATCCAGTCCTGTGAGTGCAGACCTATTGTAGGTGGGACCTTTTGATTAGGTTGCTTCAATTGTGGTGGGACCCACCCAATTCAAGGTTGGTCTTAATCATTTACTGGAGTCCCTTATGAGGATAAAAGATAGAAAAAGCCAAGAGACCTGAGAGAGAAAGGCCCTAAGGAACTAAGAGAGGATCCACAGACTCTCAGAGAGAAAGTCTCTGGAATGAGAAGCTGAAAGCAATGGAATCTGGGAGTGAAGGACAAATAAATGCCAGCCATGTGCCCTCCCATTTGACAGGGGTGTTCCAGATACCAGCAGCATTTCTTCAAAGTCCAGGTATCATCCTGTTGAAGCCTTAATTGGGATGTTTTCACAGCCTAAGAACTGTAAATTGTAAGTTAATAAAGCCTCATTGTTAAAAGCCAACCCATTTGTCATGTTGCATTCCAGCAGCTTTAGCAAACCAAAACAGATGCCATTCAAAGTAATGAAAGAAAAAGACGGTCAACTAAGAATTCTATATCCAGAAAAATGAAGGGGTGATTAAGACATTCTCAAATAAACAAAATCATTCCAATAATGATTTGTCATTAGCATACTGCCATACAAGAAGTACTACAGGAATTCCTTCAAGCTGAAATAAAAATACACTGGCCAATAACTTGAATTTGCATAAAGAAATAAAGACTACAAGTAATAATAACTTCATAAGTAAATAGAAAATACAGTGCAAATGCATTTTTGTAGTTCTTTTCTTCTCCTATATGCTTTAAAAGACAACCACTGTAACCACGCAAATAAATGTAATAAAAGATTCAAGGGAATTAAAATAGTATACTAGGAAAGTCTATTTAACACAAAAGGAGGCAATAATGAAGGAGTAAAAGAACAAAAAACCATAAAACATATATAAAAAACAAATAACAAAATGGCAGATGAAAAGCTTGCCTTGCCAGAAATTACATTAAATATAAATGGATTAAACACTCTAATCAAGAGGCAAAGAATGACAAAAATGGATTTTTGTAGAAAAATGTCCCAACTGTGTATTGTCTAAAAGACACATGCTTTAGTCTCAAATATACAAAAGGTTGAGATTAAAATGATGGAAATAGAGATACCATGTGAACAGTACCCAAAAGAGAGCTAAAAGGGGCTATACTAATATCAGACAAAATAGACCTAAGGACAAAAACTATTATTAGAGACAAAAAGCTTTTGTAATGATGTGTCCATCTGTCAAGATGACATAACAATTATAAACATAAGTGAACCTAAAAACAGAGCCCAGAATATATGAAGCAGAAACTGACAGAACTGAAGGGAGAAATTGTCAGTTCAACAATAATTATTGAAGATTTCAATAACCCACATTTAAATAATACATAGAATAACTGTACAGATAACCTAGGGGAAATAGAGGACTTCAACAACCCTATAAAACAACTAGACCCAATGGACATCTATAGAGTACCCCACCCAACTACAATAGAATGCACATTCATCTCAAACACACATGGAACATTCTTTAAGGTTGTCCATACATTCGGCCATAAAACAAACCAAAACAAATGTAAAAGTATTGAGATCACACGAAGTATGTTCTCTCACCAAGCTAGAATAAAGCCAGAAATCAATAATAGAAGTACATTTTAGAAACTCAAAAATATGTAGAAATTAAGCAAAACACTTAACCAGTGAGATAAATAATAAATCACAAGACAACTTAGAAGAAACTTTAAGATGAATGAAAATAAAGACATAACATATCAAATTTATGAGTTGCAAAGAAAGTAGTGCTTATAGGAAATTTATACCTATAAATGCATATATTTAAAAAAAGATCTTAAACCAATACCCTAAACTTCTACTATAAATAAACGAGAAAAAGAGCAAACAAAACCCAAGGCTAGCAGAAAGAAGGAAATAATAAAAATTGAAATGATATTTAATGAAAAAGAGAATTGGAAATAATAGAGAAATCAATTAAATCAAAAGTTGTTTTACTGAAAAAATCAACAAAGTTTATAAGGCTTTAGCTAGATTGATCAAGAACAAAAAAGAGAGAAGACTCTAATTCTAAAGTCAGGAAAGGAGGTGACATCACTACTGAACTTACAGTAATAAAAATATTATAAGGAAATATTATAAGCAATTGCTTGCCAATGAATGAGATAATCTAGATCAAATAGACAAATTCCTGGAAGGACACAAACTACCAAAGCTTGCTCCAAAAAAAGAGACAATCTGAATAGACCTATAATAATTAAAGAGATTGGATTAGTAATTTGAAAAAATCTTCTGACAAAGTATAGCCAATGCCCAGATGACTTCACCACTGAATTCTATGAAATACCTAAAAAAAAAAATTAATAACAATCCTTCATAAACTCTTTCAAAAAATAGAAGAGAGGTAACACTTCCCAACTACTTTTATAAGGCCAGTATTACCCTGATACCAAACCAGATGTAGATGCCACAAGAAAAGTGCAGATCAATATCCTTTATGAAGATAGATGCAAGAATCTTTAACAAAATTTTGGTAAACTGAATCCAGCAACATATCTTAAACATTATACACCATAACCAACTGGGATTTTTCTCAAGAATGCAAGGTTAGATGAGCATATGAAATATGAAAGCCAATCAATGTATTACACCATATTAATAGAACATGAAAAAATATTATTGATAATCTCAATAAGCTTAGAAAAGCATTTGACAATGCTTTAAGATGCTTAAAGTTAAGAAACTTTAAGATGAATGAAAATTCATCTTAAATAGCACATTTCCATAGTAAAAACACCTAACCAAAAATAGAAGGAAATGTCCTCAAATGGATAAAAGCCATTTATGAAAAACACATAGCTAACATCACACCGAATGGTAAAAAAACCCGAGTAGTTTACACCTAAGGTCACGCACAAGACAAAAATGTCTGCTCATGCCACTTCTATTTCGCATTATACTGGAGATTGTAGCCAGGGCAATTAAACAAAAAGGGAAATTAAAGGTAGCTAGATTGGAAAGGAAGACATGAAACTATCTCTGTTCACAGATTACATAGTCATATATAGGAAATCCAATGGCATCTACACAAATACAAAAATACTATTAGAACTAAAACAAATTCATCAAGTTTGCAGGATATGAGGTCAATCTGCAAATATCAATTGTATAGTCATAAACAATCTGAAAATGAATTTTTAAAAATCCATTTACAATATCATCAAAAACAATAGAATACTTAGGAATAAACTTTACAAAAGAAGTGCAAGATGTATGTACTGAAAGCTACAAAACATCACTGAAAGAAATTAAAGAAGACATAAATAAATGGAAAGACATCCAATGTTCATTGCTTGTTATTATAGGAATATTTCCCAATGTGATCTACAGATTCAAGGAATCCCTATCAAGATAACAGCCAGCGTCTTTTCAGAAATGGATAAGCTGATTCCAAAATTCATACAGAAATGCAAAGGAACCAGAATATCCAAAACAATTGAAAAAAGAACACAGTTGTGGGACTCACATTTTTCTATTTAAAAATTTACTACAAATCTACAAATTTATGGTCATTTGATTTTCAACAAGGGTACCAAGACTGTTCAATGGGTATAGAAGAGTATTTTCAACAAATGGTGCTGGAACAATTAGATATCCACATGGTAAGAATTAAGTTGTATCTTTTCCTCACATTATATACAAATTAGTTCAAAATGAGCTTAGGGGGTGCAAGGGTAGTTCAGTGGTAGAATTCTCACCTGCCATATGTGAAACCTGGGTTCAATTCCTGGTCGATCACTTTGCAAAAAGCAAACAAGTGAAAACAAACAAAAATTCAACAAATGGTGCTGCAATAAGGGATACTCAAATGGAAAAATAATGAAATGTAACCCTCCCATTCAGCATACAAAAAAAAAAAAGAAGAATGATAGACATAAATGTAAGAGCCAAAACCATTAAACTCTTAAAAGACAAATATAAGACTAAATCTTCATGACATGCCATTAGGTGAAGTTCTCTTAGATGTAACACCAAATGCATAAGCAACAAAACTAAATAGGTAAATAGATATTCATCAAAATTAAAAGTTCTGTGCTTCCACAAACACTGTCAGGTAACTGACAGGTAATACTGAAATGACAGTATTCAGAAAGGGAGAAAATATTTACAAACTGTATGTATGATAAGGGATTTGTTTCTAGAATATATAAAAAACTCATAACTCTTTTTGAGAGAGGGTCTAAGATGGCAGCTTTAGTGAGGTGTGGAATTTATTTCATTTTCCAGAGCAGTTCCTAGTAAATAGCGAGGAACAGTACAGAACAACTACTGGGGGCACAACAGTGAGCAGACACACAGCATACGCCAGTCTGGACAAACTGGACCAGCTGTGATCCCACCCAAAACTGTGAGTCTTCCAAACTATGGCAGACAGCACCCTTCACCCACAGGCTGGTTCCCAGAGGGAAAAAGAAAGGGACTTTACTGAACTCAACCAAGTGCCAATTGTGGAATTAGTTAACAAATTCTAACTACTCAAAATAGGCCCCCAGCTCAGCTGAATCTCAAGTAAAAGTTGAGGTTGCTGGATTTTGTCCCAGCATAGAGGGGTGGGGCTGATGGAAAAAGAAAAA
>PVIY010047249.1:0-17927 GCA_004026745.1 Myrmecophaga tridactyla | reverse complement strand
CGGTGAGCTTCCGTGGCGCCCCTGTGCATGTGGTGAGGGTGGGGGGCGGGGATGTGCGGTCTGTGTGCTCGGCGCGCGAGCGCTCCTACGTGACCCTGTCGAGCTTGAAGCGTCCCTGGAATGAGCACTCGTGACGGCGGAAGTACCCTTGCCGCTACTGTGAGAAAGAGTATGCCCTGGCTGAGTACCGCACCAAGCACGAAGTATGGCACACTGGGGAGCGCAGGTGAGTGGCCGGCCCAGCTGGAGGGGTAGATGGGGCCCAGGGACCACGCGGTCAGGGAGGCAGCGGGCAGAGCAGGGAGCCGAGAAAGTCGTCCTGACACTGGCCTGACACCTACCTACTGGCCTGCTCCCCCACCGGCCCCTGCTCACCAGCCCACCCTGCCCACCCTTCTGTCTCCCTTCCAGCCACCAGTTCCTTCAGCTGATGTTTATTAGCATCTCCCCCGGCCCATGTCCTGGCTCAGCGCTGTGGAGAAGGCAGAGAAGGAAAGAGAAAGTTGCCATCACAGGAGGGACTGGGGAGCTTGGGCACATTCGCCAATAGTTACAATATTCAGAACAGTACCTTTTATTTCTGTGCTGCCTCCCTGTTCCCAAGGCCCTTCCTTATTCTATTCTATGTGCTTCAGAAGAAAGCTTTGTGACTTAGGCAGGGTGTGTGCTTGTTCCCAATTCACAGATGGAACAGCTGGAGGCCTAGAGTCTCACAGCTGGTGGGGGGCCAAGCCAGGGCTCCTGAGGTTGACAGGGTGAGAAAAGCAGCAGGAAAGGGAGTGGGTGGGGGTGAGCAGATGGCTGAGGGAGGTTGGCATGTGGGGGGGGGGGCGGGGACACAGGGACATGGGACGCTGTGGCCCCAGCTTGAGGGCCCTGACTCAAGTGGCTCTCTTCCTGCCCTGTTCCCTACTGTCCTGGCCCAGGTACCAGTGTATCTTCTGCTGGGAGACCTTTGTCACTTATTACAACTTGAAGACCCACCAGCGAGCCTTCCATGGCATTAGCCCGGGCCTCCTAGCCAGTGAGAAGACACCCAATGGAGGCTACAAGCCCAAGCTCAATACCCTCAAGCTGTACCGCCTGCTCCCCATGCGGGCAGCCAAGCGGCCCTACAAGACCTACAGCCAGGGAGGCCCCGAGGCCCCCTTGTCTCCAAGCCTTGATCCGCCAGCTCCTGCAGCCATGCCAGCTAGCCCACCACCTGGGCCCCCACCTGCCCCAGAGCCTGGCCCCCCACCCTCTGTCATCACTTTTGCCCACCCAGCCCCCTCTGTCATTGTCCATGGGGGCAGTAGCAGTGGTGGTGCAGGGGGTGGGCCAGCCAGCACTGCCGGGGGCCAGGCTGCCTCGGTTATCACTTACACCGCTCCCCCGAGGCCCCCCAAGAAGCGTGAATACCCACCTCCTCCCCCGGAGCCGGCAGCCACACCAACCAGTCCAGCCACCGTGGTCAGCCCGGCCACGGCAGCAGGGCCAGCCACAGCCGCAGAGGAGACCAAGGGCCGGAATCCACGGGCTGGGAGGACTCTGACTTACACAGCCAAGCCAGTTGGTGGGGTTGGCGGGGGCGGGGGTACCCCTGCAGGGCCTGGCCGGGGCCCCTCGCAGCTGCAGGCGCCACCTCCGCTGTGTCAGATCACCGTGCGAATCGGGGAGGAGGCCATCGTCAAGCGCCGCATCTCAGAAACAGACCTGCGTCCTGGGGAGCTAAGCGGAGAGGAGGTGGAGGAGAGTGAGGAAGATGATGAAGAGGAGGAGGAGGAAGAAGAGGAGGAGGAGGAAGAGGAATCGAAGGCTGGTGGGGAAGACCAGCTCTGGAGGCCCTACTACTCGTACAAACCTAAGCGCAAGGCTGGAGCCGCAGGCGGGGGTGGCAGCGGGGGCAGTGGTATGCCCAGAGGCCGCCGGCCGCCCCGCTGGAGACAGAAGCTGGAACGGAGAAGCTGGGAGGACCCCGCAGCAGCCGACAGCCCGGCAGGGCGTGCCCGCGGCGAGCGGAGGCACCGCTGTGGGGACTGTGCCCAGACATTTGCCACCCCGAGGAAGCTGCGAAAGCACCAGGAGGCTCACAATGGGGGCTCCCACAGTTCCCGGGCTGGACGCAAGCCTTCCACCCGCTTCGCCTGCCCTCACTGTGCCAAGGTGTGCAAGACGGCAGCCGCCCTGAGCCGCCATGGGCAGAGGCATGCTGTGGAGCGGCCCGGGGGCACCCCCACACCTGTCATTGCCTACTCCAAGGGCAGCACCGGCACCAGGCCTGGGGATGTCAAGGAGGAGGCCCCCCAAGAGATGCAAGTCTCCTCCTCCAGTGGGGAGGCAGGTGGCGGGAGCGCTGCTGCTGAGGAGGTTTCCGAGCCCGCCTCGCTCCAGGACCCTGTCATCTCGGGGGGCAAGGAGCCCCCAGTGGTGCCAGGAGCGGGCAGCTATGCATACCCGCCTGTGCAGGAATTTCCACTGGCCCTAATTGGGAGCGGCCGAGAAACTGGTGGTGGTAGGGGGAAATCTGGAAGTGAGGGGCCGGTAGGGCCTGGGGAGGGGGACCGGATGGAGGGGATGGGGGCTGCCAAAGTCACCTTCTACCCTGAGCCCTACCCCCTCGTCTATGGCCCCCAGCTCCTTGCTGCCTACCCTTACAACTTCAGCAACCTGGCTGCTCTCCCAGTTGCTCTCAACATGGTCCTACCTGATGAGAAAGGGGGAGGGGCCCTTCCCTTCCTACCAGGGGTCTTTGGCTACACAGTGAATCCTCAAGGAGCACCCCCTACACCACCGCCCCCAGCCCCACCAACTCTTCCTCCACAAGTCCCCCCTAAGGGAGAAGGGGAAAGGGCAGGAATTGAGAGAACCCAGAAGGGAGATGTTGGGTGAGCTCTGGGGCCAGTTCCCCCCTTTCACCAGATGCTACCCTCCCTGAATCCCCCCACCACTACCAGCACCCTGGCCTCCCTGCCCCTTGGGAGCCCCTCCACACACTTGTGCAGGGACTTGGGGGGCCCCTGGAGCTCAGGGGTCAGGCTGCTTTGTGTGAGACTGTAGTTTTCCCATCTCCTGGGAAGGGATCTTGTGTGGTTCCCTCTCAATTCTCCAGGGAATGGCCTCCATGAGGGGCAGGGGCAGTCCCCGTCCCTTCTCCAGCCCTTGGGGCAACTGAGCAATATACTTACATGAATCTCTACTCACGGCCCCAACCAGCTCTGAATGTCTAGCCCTATCCCCGCTGATTCGTAAACCTAGGGGGATACCATTTCTCTCACCCAATGATCCATCCTCGTTCTGAAGCTTTCTCTTCCCCTATAGCCCTTCCTCCCCCAGATGCTTCCTAGCACATTCCATTCTGTTTCTTCTCCCTATCCCACTCCAGCTAAGAGGGTGGCATGGCCCAGGGCCTGGACCAGACATTGTGATACCCATCCCCACAACCTGGGAGCATGGCTTTGGATCCCATTTTTCCCAGGGTGGGTTTCTCTGTCCCTGCTTCCTTTGCTCTAAGATGCCATGCCTTCCTGGGCTTCCATGCCTTTGGATCTTCCATATTACTCCCCATACTCCTGGATGTGGAGATGGCCTCTTCCATTCCAGGTCAAACAGGTGTTGGAGGGAGGGCTGCTCCTCTTTTCCATGGCTGTGCACTTTCCCAGCCCAGGCAGCACCAATGTTGGCCCTATCTTGACCCCCAAATCCAGTAAGCCCCAGATACTTCCAAGGCAAAAGAGGTGAGTAGATCACACCTCTTCCTGCCTCTAGATATGGCCTCTTCTGGGCCAAACCAGATTTGGGGGCCAGGAGGGAGAGGCTCCATATGAAATGGGGAAAGGAATCTACTTCCTCCCTGTTTCTTTCCTGATGGTTTCTCCCAGACTAGACCAAATAGCCAGAAAAATGATGGGGGTTGGATGGGTGGGTGAGCCCAAGATTTGCACATGACCTCCCATCCTTACCTTTACCCCCACCTTCCCCAGTGTCACTCCCCTCACCAGTCACTCCAGATGGTCTGTGGGGAGCCATCATACTCGCCTGGTGGGCTTTGGGGTAACCCCACCAACTTTCCACAATAGCACCTTACACCCCATCTTTGACTCAGTTCCCCACACCCAAAGATCCCAGCCTAGGGATGGGGTGCAGGGACCCTAAATACTCCCTAATTTGCACTAGTTTACCCTGGTCAGGGGTCCCTGTATTTCCTTCCAGTGGGGGAGATGAAGAAATGTTTGCTCCTAATTGTCTTTGAAAACTGGGCCTCCCCCTCTGTGATTGGATGAACACTTCTACCACCACCCCACAAAAAGTTTATAAGGGGAGAGCCAGTTTGGGGGAGCAAATTTGACCAATGGGAATTAGAGGAGTGCATTTTAAAAAGGGAAATAGTTGCTGTCATGGAAATAGCAGCCTTTTCCCCAGCTACTGTGTTCTGGGGCCAAGATGGCTGCCTTCTCAGAATTAGCTGGGAAGGCAAGATCATGGCTTCTGGTGGGAGGTGAGTTCAGGGGAGGGACAGGGGCATCCTCCTGCCTCCTTGTACCCTCCCATCATATAGGGAGGGGGGAGGAGGTTTATGACAGGCTCCCTGAATGTTAACCATGGAGGAGGGTTACTCCTTCATCCACCCCCCCACCCCCACCCCCCGTCTCTTTGCACTTTTCTTGGTCTTGGCCACAGCCCGAGTGAAGAGTTTCCTACTGAATGTACCAAGTTCCAATTTTTTAAGGGGGGAAAAAGTTTAAAATGGGGGAAAATGAAAAAAAAAATCACAAAATGTCCCACAAATCTTGTTTCTGGCACTTTAGAAAAACTGCGAAAAAATACATAAAGAATACATATATATATCAACACACAAATTATATAGATATATATAGCTATATCTATATCTATATATACAGCGGAACCACAGAGAGACTGAGGAAGGCCTGGAGGCAGGGGCGGATGTGATTCTGGTCCCCCTATATCCTTAGCCTGCACTTCTCTGAGGCAAAAAAGGCACAGGCGATGGGAGGGGTTGAGTATAGAGACTGGGGAATTTGAATTTCAGAATGGGTCAAAATTCCAAAACTCTGGTTATTTCGGGACAACTGAGATTATAGACATTTATTTTTTGAAAATATGATTTAGGAAAATAGTTTCCCGATTGTGGTGGTCCTGGGCAACTAATGAAATTGTGGCAAAGTGAAGATTAAAATATATGTATTTGAGCAGGGGAACTTGGACATTGTGAATTTCAGATATTGGAAATTTGGGATTTTGCAATTTCATCTTTTGGAAATTCTCAAGTCGTGTCAGTTTGTGTCCTCTCTCCCCATGTTCCCTGGGAAGAGGGATGATGGCGGAGTGCGAAGGTCGCTGGTTCTGTGCCACAGCACGCGAGGTTTAGAATTCTACAGACTAGCTCTACACGTAGTGAGGACCCAGACTTAGAGAAACTGAGTGATATTTATCTCCGCATTTGTGTGTGTGTGTCCAACTCTCTAGGCCAATAAACCAACAAGACAAACAAACTGTGCTCCGCAGTGGGGTGCCAGGTGCAATTATTTGCATGGTTGGTCGGTCTGGGGGACAGGACATGCTAGTCTTGTCCCAGGGGGATCCCTGGGAGTTGGAGCCCTGTTCTCTCTTAGGATAACAACTTCCAGCAGGTGAGTAGGGAGGGGTGAGGGTCTGCTGACCCTCAGTACTGATCTGGCTCCTGGCTCTGAGATCAAGCTGCCTTCGGGCCAAGCTCCAGACAGAAACATCAGTTCACACAGCCTGTGCACAACCACTAGGCACAAAATCTCCATGTCCCAGAAAGGCCATGCCTTTAACCAGTTCAGCCCTTCTCCCAGTGTGAAAGGAAACTGAGGCACAAACTGCGATCGCCATAGGGCAGGTGGAGGCTTCTCTCTTTCCATTCCTAGTCTTCCCATGGACTTCCACTCCTTCCCTCCCCTTACCTTTATCTTTTCTATTATGGAGGAATGGACAGGGAAAAAATGAGTGAAGCCGGTCAGGCGGGTGGGGGCTCTGGGGAATTGTAGGGCAACTGCATTGGCCAGAGTAGGCAGCCACTAAACAGTTCTAGGAGGTAGGTGCCAAGAGGGGACCCAGACCCAGCGTTTCTATGGTTTTTTAAGAGAAGACAGAAATCCAAATTTGTCTGTGAAATATGCCAATTTTAAAAATTAGCCAATTAAATGTAAAACTGTGTAGGCCTACAACATGGGCCAAACACTGGTTTGTGACCTCTGACATATATTGTATAGTGCCTACATTACCTTCTAGATTTTCCTCAGACAACCTAAGGGGCAGTTTACTACTATTAACTTCATTGTACAGATGAGGAAACTGAGGCCCAGAGCAGTTTATGTGGCTTGTACAAAACTGGAACATGAATGGAAGGCTTTAAAATGGTTTTTTTTTTCCCCTCATTACAAACAAGCTTTTAGAAAGAACCTTAATTTTTTTTTTTAATCTTAAAAGATAATACTCATTTCAAAAAATACAGAAAGGCAAAAGGAAAAAAATGAACACTGGTCTCAATATGCAAAGATAAGCACTATCAATTGGTGTATTTCCTTCCCAATTTTTTTTCTCCTATTCAGTTAAGCACCTACTATCTCCTGTTGGTCAGGACCTATGCCAGGTGCTGGGGACATCTGTGAACAAGACAGTTCCTGCCTTCATTAAGGCTTCAAGTCTAATTCTTGTTTTTCGTTCCGTTTTATTGGGGTCCTAGATGTTGACATTCACAGGAGCTTCTTCAAGAACCCAAAAAGTAAATAAGCTGACGGTGCGTTTCAGGTGGGCCCAAGGCTCCCCGTTTGCCACACTAAAGCCCTGTCCTCTGTCCCCCTCAGCTCCCTCCCCCGAGAGGGCTGGGTTGCTAGTGAAGGAGTTAAGAGGCAGGGAAGGGGTAAGGCCTGACAGTACCGCAGAATTTCCAGTTCAGCTGGCTGAGGGCCTGCATCTCGGCCCTGCAGTCCTCAAGGAAAGGGGTCCTCAGGCGGCAAGTGGTACGTGGCGTCCAGAAAGATGACTAGGGTCCCGACGCTCGTGAAGATGATGAAGGTCCACAGGAAGAGGCGGTCCGCTACCATGGCCACAAACTGCCAGTCTTCCTTCAGCTGGGGGTAGGCAGAGGATGCTGCATCCGAGCTCAGGCCCGCGACCCCCAGGGAGGCCCACATACCCACGGCCCGGCCCCGGGGCGATGGTTGGACGCGAATAACCAGTCGGAAATCAGAGGGCGGGACCGAAGAAGGCAAACTACCAGTCAGAAACTAAACCGAGGGGTAGGGGCGGGGCCTGAATTTTAGGGGTGGAGCCAGGGTCACAGCGGCCCTGCCCTTCCCCACTGGCCTCATTGGACCTACCGCGTCGTAGTCCTCCTGCTCCTGCAGTTGTCGAGCGATGTAGCTGATCGAGGAGACGACCTCCCGGAGCTCGGAGGGCAGGCCCACTGCCCGGTTGGGACCGTCCATAAATCGCCGCAGGGTCGGGGCGGACAGCTCAGGCTGGAACCTGGGGGAGGTGTGACTGTTTGGCCACGCCCTAGCGCAAAGACGTACGACCCACGCCAGGGCTCTAGCTCCGCCCCCACCCCGTCTCCCACCCCTTGCCTGGTCTCGAAACCAAGCGCGACGTTCAACAAGCCTCCCCAGCCTCCCTCAACTACTCTCACCCCCTCTGCCCTTGCGTTCCCACCTTCTCGCAAAGTGGACAGCTGGAGGGACACTACAGCTCCCATGATGTTCAGCCACAGCATCTTCCGGGAGCAAGGGCCTCCTGCCTCCGCACGGTCTTTTGGGAGTTGTAGTTCTCCCTCTCCCTTCTATGTGGGTGATGGGGAAGTAGGTCCTACCTGTTGGGTTTGGGGAAGAGAAAATCACTTGGCGGCTTCCGGATGAAATATTCATCTGTTCCCCGACCCCAGCCACTTGCTGGGGAATCTCTGAGGACTAGAGGAAGAGGCTTGGGCATCTGGTCTCTCTCAGGTTTGGGCCTTTTCAGACCCAGGAACCGAGGGAGCTTGTGGATGAAGATCTGCGGAGGAAGTAGAAGAGGCGCGTTGGAGGGCCCTCATGCTTTCAGAGCAGGAGGGAAGCAGTCAGCCACCTCCACTCCAGACGCCCATTCCTGCGTCTGCGTGCGTAGGGTCCCACAGACCTACGCAAACAAGGAAATGCAACCACACAGCTTTCAGAGCTTTTCAGGAGGCATCCAGGGACTCCCACCCTGATAGTACCCAGCCCTGAGGATGTTCTCCTTGGACCCAGGATAGGCAGTATTAAGGAAGATAGTATGGGAACTATGGAGTGATAGTGAGGGGAGAACAAAATTCATTGTGACAAGTTTCAAACCCAACCAGCCTTCAACAACTCTTCTAGGTTGTTGTTCTCCTTAAGGTCTATGAAAGGGAAGGTTGGAGTTGGTGGGCATGAGGACTGATACCTGGGCAAAAAAGCCTACTATTAGCATTGGGAGTTAACAGAGTTTGGGGGTGGAGATCTCTCTTACCTGTCGCACCCAAAGGGGCATTTGGTGAGTGTGGGGTGAGCGGTGGTGTAGGTTGAGGACTACGACGCTGAGGATGACTGAGAAGGTGACGAGGATCATGGTGAACATGAGATACTTGATAATGATAGGAACTGACAGTGAGGTCTCAGGCACTTTGTCTGCCAACAGTAGCAGGAACACAGTGAGGGTCAGCAGGGCAAAGATGGAGAGTCCCATCTTCTCTCCTTTAGAGAGCAGAGGAGAAGGAGGAAGGATTAGGCTCTGCCAGAAGGCAATCTCTACAACATTATCAGTGATCATGTTTCCAGTCCACTCAAGGACAGGCTTCTGGAAAGGTCATCTGCATTCAGTGACTCCTACTTTTGTACTTTGAGTATGAAACTGTCTCCTGATTTCCAGGCTCATATCCACCTGCCTACTTATGGTTTCCACTTGGATGGCCAAGAGATATCTCAAACTTAACATGTCCATAGCCTGATTCCACTACCACCAACACTGCTCCCATATAGTCTTCCCCTTCTCATATAGATAACCCCATCTCTCCTGGGGCTCAGGTCAAAATCCTTGGAGTCATCCTCAACTCTCCACTCTCTATCATTCCATAGCCAACCCATAGCAAACCCTACTGGTTCTCCCTTCAAAATATAACCGAAACTGATGACGTATGACCTCTACCACTATCACCCTGATGCAAAGCACCATCACCTCAAGTCTAAATGATGACCAAGGGCTCCCAACTGGTCTCCTTGCCTCATCCTCTGCCCTTGCAGACGGTTCTCAGTACAGCAGCCAGATTGATCTTGTTAAAATGTTAGATTATACCACTCCTTTTCTCAAAACCCTCCAATGGCTCTTGATCTCCTTCTACATAAAAGCCAAAGCCCTTACTATGGTCAGCAAGGCCTTGCCATTAAGTCTCTGATTTCATCTCCTACCATTTCCCCTTTACTTTTTTCAGTTACATCAGCCTCTTTACTGTCCCTTGAGCAGGCCAAGTATACTCACATCAGAGCCTTTGCCTGGAACATTCTGCTCCCAGATATCTGCTTGGCTTATTCTTTTGCCTCCTTGCAGTCTTTGTTCAAATCTGCCCTTTTCAGTGAAGGACTTGATGACCATCTTATTTTTTTAATGCAACTCCTCCCCCAACTCTCATCCTCCCCAACCTCCTTTCCTACTTTATTTTCCTACCTAGCATGTGTCCTCATCTAATATACCATATGATAGACATTTATTTTGTTTATTGACTGTCTCCCTTCCAGATCATAAACTCCATAAGGGAAGGGATTTTTGTCTCTTTTATTCATTGATGTATTCCCAGGGTCCAGAAGTTCACAGACACTCAAACAAATATTATCCTGTTAATAAATATAGACCGATCCCTGAAGCTCTTTCAGGAAGTACAAAGCATTGTGAAGGGTCAAAAAATGAAAGTATTCAAGGATAAGCCAGCCAGCTCATTTTCTTTGTGGCATATTATAGGCACTGCAGACTTCATGGAAGGTATTGAAATGAATGACTTTCATGGTCTGCTGTACTTTAGTCCTATAATTTTGGGTTCTAAGATTTGCCCTGCTCCAGGAGGAAGTAGGGGTTACACTGGGAAGTGAGTTCTAGAACTGCATCACTCACCTTTACTAGACAGAGGGGACTTGATACCAGAGAAGAGGAACACACGTTTGAATACCAGAGTTAAAGATATCTAGTTTATGAATCAGAATTCATGAGCTGGGCTAGAATACTGACACTGCGCCTCTATCACTGTCTAATGTCAGCCAAATGCGTCTGAACTCTCTCAGCCTCTTTATCCTCCTCTGTAAAATAGTATCAACAATACAGTACGTCCCTCACAAAGTTGTTGTAAGGATTAGAATTAAGTTAATATATGTAACCTGTTAATTGTATTATCTTATAGCAAAAATAGTAAATGTTATGCCAACACTTATATAGAATTTAGTGAGTTCTAGGCATAGTTCTCTTAACTCATCTAATCCCCACAATGATCCTCTACATGGGGGAAGTAATCACCCCCCATTTCCAGGTCAGGAAACTGAGAAGCATAGAGATTAAGGACTTTGCTCCAGGTTATCCTGTTTTTACATAATGCTGCCTTATAGAGAAATGTTGGTTGCTATTGCCCAAGGAGATGGGAGGCTAAGGACCTACTAGTGATGTCTGGAAAGTGGGAGAGGAAGACTCTGGGAATGGGGAAAGAGACAGGAGATGTTGCTAAGCCTGAGAGTTTGTTGGTCAGAGAAGAGGAGGTTCCATGGATGAGATCCTAGGACTTTGAAGAGAAAGTCCAGATGTCCCATCACTGGGCTGGAGAGAAGGGAGCAGCAGAGGGGAGTCAAAGCCTATGGTTGGGCTTCTTTGGTGGGAAGAGAAAGCTGGATCTAGACGAGGTGGCTCTCTGGTTGAAGGAAAAATCTGGGTTGGATTGGTAGGAGCACAGTCCAGGATGGCCTAGGTGGCAGGAAAACTCTACTTGCATTAAGGGTGAAGAGGAAGGAGGTAAACTAATGGTGGCAAGGAGACTGGGGCCCTTTCCCTTCTTACCTGCATCTGGAGGCAGGTAGAAGACAAATATGGCCAGGAGAGTGATAAGGACACACGGAGCAATGACATTGACCAGGTAGAAGAGAGGCTTCCGGCGGATGATGAGGTAGAAGGTGACATACTGATGCTGTCCTTCCTTTCCTCCCACAGGATCCCTCGGAGGCTGGATTAGCCTGGAGGGTTTATGGATAATCTCCCACTGACCATTTTCTGGGTGGGGGAGAGTAGAAGAATGGGACCCAGGTGTGGGAGCTATCCTAGCTGATGCCAAGTATGGCTAGCCCTTTGTGATAATAGGCTAGCTGTGGGCACTGGGCTGGGCAGCCCATCTCTAATGAATTTGGACAAGCCTCAATTTTCATATCTGTGAAATGTAGACAGTCATAGCCATCTTGCTGACCCCACAGGATTGTATCATAGCTGAAAGAGTTTATCAGCCTACTGGAGACTGGAAATCATAAAGCCCCTGGGCCCTGGCACCATGCCCACTCACCAATGAAGGTCCCTTCGTGAATGTGGATTTCCTGCAGATCCTGCCCATTGGGACCCAAGCCCGTATGCAGGCTGACCTCTGAGCTGTCATAGCTGTAGGAACTGAACACCATAGTGCAGTTCTGCCAGTCGAAAGGGAAGTAGGTGACCTGGATGGAGGGGGCAGTCACTAGAGCTGCAAGAGAACTGATGGGGGCCCAAGGACCTTCATTGGGAAGGTCAGAGGGGAGATTGGTATCAGAGGATGTGGGATACCAGGGAAATAGGGATCACCCTGGGTGATCACAGGGAAATTAGGTCAGATAAGAATTGATAGATTATTAAGGGAGGCCATTGAGGAAATGGGGGAAGGTCACTGAGAAGACTAGGGGTTGAATGAAAGCGTACAGAGAAGATGAAATGCAAAGGAAAATCAGGAGGGCAACAGAGATGAGGGTTATGGGGAATAAGGGAGGAGTAGGAGTTGTGGGGAGTCAAGGTCTCTCCGAGAGAGGGAGAGTCCCCAGAGCGCCTCGAGCTTCCCAGGCGGGGCCGGGAGACCTGGATGCTGCAGCTGCTGCGATAGATGCCCGGGGGCTGCCAGCGCACTGAGCCGCTGGAGGACACCACGACGTTAATTTCCAGAGCGACGTCAAAATTTCCGTCATTGCTGCAGAGAAGGGATCGTCTCATCTGGGATCAGGTCCCGCCCCCTAGGGTCCCCGCCCCACCGCCCTAACCCTGGAAAGATCCTACTTGTTCAGGAGCACCACGTCCGGTAGCCACACGGATTCAGCCGTGATGCGAAGCGACTCAATGTTGTCGTGCTCCGCGGGGTCCCAGCTTAGCCTATAGTCAGTCCACTCCTAGGAAAGCAGAGGCTGAGGGTCTGTCTAGGGCTGCAGGCCGAGTCTGTCTCGGGCTCCGCCTTCACTCGCTGGGACCCACATCACCTAATTTCCCCTCCCCCCGCACTGGCTATACAAATGAGGAGGTTGCAACTAGCTACCCTCTAAAATGGTATTTTTCAAACTGCAGTTTGTGGGTCGATAATCAAACTAGTTGGTCAAAACGCATGCTAAAAAAAGAAGAAAAAGAGTGAAAAATGTATGGAGTGAAACTCACTCAGTAAAGGTAGGTATTGATGCCTCTGTTTCAGTTATAAATGCGTTCTTCCTGAGCTCGTGATGCAAAAAGGATTCTTACTGGGTTGGATGTTGGAGGAAACTGTAAAGGCAGCCGCCCCACCCCCACCCCACCCGCGGGGTCTCCGTACCAGGTCTAAGTACACCTTGGTGCTCATCTCCTCATCCTTCTCGTTCTAGAAGGAAAATTTTAAAGAGCAGAGGTGAAATGAGGTGGAGATAAATGGGCCTTCTTCTGAGCCCCACCTTCTTGGGCCCCGCGTCTATCTCAGTAACACCCCTTCCTGCTATCAGCCTCCCAGCCTGTCGGTCCCTCAGTGCCGGCCCCGCCCACCCCACCCGCTGGCTCCGAGCCATGCCCCGCCCACAGGACGGGATTCATCGGCAGCGAATCTCTGCCGGTGGTTTTCATTGTCCAGCTGCCGCTCGAAGCTCCGCCGCAGTCTTGTCTGCCCGCTCTCCAGCCTGTCCACCCGTCCCAGCTGGATTTAAGATCCGCCCAATGCCTGTCCATCATCCTACCTGGCTCCACCCCTGAGCGTCCAGAAGCCACGCCCACAGCTTGTCCGTTGGTCGGATTTTGACCCAATCTTCGCTAACGGCTCTCCGCCGGGCCTCGCCCCAGGCCCCAGCCCCAGCCTGTCCATCGGTCCTACCCTGCTCGAGGCCACGCCCCCTAGCCTGTCGGTGGGCCCGACCTCAACCTCCCGCGCCAGCCCTCACCAGGTTGATGAGTTGCGCCAGACTGAGACCAACGCTGACCGGGACGCAGTCGCCCACCTCCCGCGCGGGGCGCACCGAGTTGTCATAGCCTGAGAAAAGTTTCTCGCGGAGCCGGCCCTCCGCCTGAGAGCCGTGGGCGCCTGGGGGAGGAGAACACCAAGTGACGCCATGGTGCCAGACCACGACCCCGGCCCCTGGCACTGCTCCATCAAGGCCCAGACTTACCTGGAGCGAGCGGCGCCCCCAGAGTCCCCAGCAGTAGCAGCAGCAGCGCCCCGGGGGTCATAGCCCAGTTCGCTCAGTGAGCCACTGGGACTGCCAGCTCAGGGGAAGTGACGAAGCGCCCAGGAATGTGCACCTGTTGTATGGGGGGCAGCCGCCAGCCCACCCGCCCCGCCCCGCCCCCCGGCCTCAGCTCCGCCCCGAGCAACTGCCAGTGGCCGCCACTCACAGATAGACAACACTTTTTCGTATAAATCGTCTTTAATAGAGAAAGCGTGGAGTGGAGACCCAGACCCCTGGGAACTGAACCAGGACATGAGTGGAGGCTGAGCAGGGTCTGTATGGGCGAGGGGGCATACGCCCCTCTTGCAACAAGCCAGGAGTAGAAAGAGCTGAGGAAACGTGGCCTGTTTGCCCGCTCGCATCTCTCTTAGGGGCTCCTGGATCTACCCAGCTCAAGTAGGAGACAATTGGGAGTGTCCCTCCTAGCTTGCTAGTGGGTTCCAGGTCTTTCCCAGGCCTGCCCGTAGCTCTCCACGTTTTTCTTTCTTTCTTTCTTTTTTTTTCCAGAAAGATCTGGTCAGGCCCTTTTTGTGCACCTAAAACCCAGTTGAGTTATAAGCTATAAAGTAAAGCAAATTCTATTTGGGTTACAAGCTCTGGGATGGGAGTGGGGGTGGGGGTTTGTATAAGATCTGGAGCCCAAAGAGGCCCTTATCCTCCTTAGCCTGACCTGTAGGGGAAAGTAGTGGGACTTATTGCTGAATTGGGGTCTCCTAACTAGGGGTCAAGGCTGTGTTTCACTTGTCCTTTTTATTCCAGATCCATTACCCTAGAGACCTCAGCTTTAAAGAGGACCTGGAAGGAATTCCTGCTGAGGTAGCTAGGTGTTCATGTACCCCCAAACCCAAGCACAGGTCCCACCATGCTGTGGTTTGGGCCCCTTCCCCATCCCAGCTTCCCTACTATGAGCCAGATATCCTTCCAGCACTCTAATATCTGTCCCTTCCCATACTCTCCTCCCCTCACGAAACTTCAGATGGGTTCTAGGAGCTAGAAACTGCATTTAAAAATAAGGTTAGCATTCTATATGGACGAATAAGAGTTTTAGAAAATTATCTAGGAAAAAAAAAGAAGTGATTCTTGATTCATCCAGAACTTAGTTCTTTATGAATCATGGCTGGGTCCTTTCTAGAGCCCAGTCTTAATGAGAAGGTGGAAGGATGGGTCTAGAACTTATTCTAGATCTCTCTGTATATTTTTAATAATATGGCTTTACAAGCCCCAGTTCCATCCTGGAGGGAAGGGCTGAGAGTTGTGGTCAATGTCCTAAAGCTGAGATTCAGGGGGAAGTATGGCTCCATATAGATCTAGAACACCATGATCTAGAACTGAGTGTCTCTGGGATAAGAAGATAAGCCTATGGTGATCTGCGACTGGCCCCCGAAGTAGGGCCAAGGCCATGGGTAGGTAGGGTTCAAATCCGGCTTCCCTCTACCTGGAAACCAGGGGTCAGTCTGGGTCAAGGACAGAAACCTGATGGAACCAGAACAGAGCCTGACAGCACACCTGGGTTCCAGCACAGAGCCATAGTGCAGAAATGGCCCTGGCTGGGGTGCCTGGCATTCCGGAACCTGTCCAGACCAAGGCAGAAGGTGGAGTGGGGAAAGAGAGAAACTAATCCTGAGCTCCAGTGTATCTATAAATCTATGGCTCAATAGCAATGAAGAAGGGTTGTAGGGCTCTGCGAACTGGCTGAGCTTAGGGTGGGGAGTGTTATGCTCGGGTTCTATCAGTTCTGTAAACCTCAGCGCCATCTCAGGAAAGGCTTTGGAGGTGTATGAGTGTGGAAGGAAAGAAGAGATTAATCTGCCAGGACCATTTTCAGATATCACCCCCCTTGGACCCCTTGGATCTCAGGGTCTTAGCAGCCCCAGAAGTCACAGCCAGCCCCTAGGCTCCCCCAGGGAAGAATACCTGGTAGGACCTGGCTGCTTTTAGGGTTTTTAGGGTATGGCAGGCAGCAGTGAGAGCAGGGCCAGGAGTAGGCTGCGAGACAGGCCGAGGCGGTGGCTGGCTCAGTGGGAATGCAGAGAACCTCCAGCCCAGGGACTACATTTCAGGGGGCAGGGGATTAGAAGGGGAGGTCTCAGGGACACTGTGGAGAGAAGGCTCCCGGTACATGGCCACTGTAAAGGGGAGAGAGAGAGGAGCAGGGAAGGAGAGAATTAGGCACAGAGACACCCAGGCAGAGTCAGAGCTTGGAAAGGGCTCCCCTGCTCTACACTCACCCTCTAGGAGCCCCAACCCGCAGGAAGAAAGCTCCCCAGATTCCCAAAGACCAAAGCCTTCTTGGCTGGACCTGTCGTAAGAGTGGTCCTCTTGACACTTGTCATTTGAGCTACAAGTCCAAGTGTCTGTGTCAAGGTCAACACCCTCCCAGGTGGCCCACCTTTTCTTGAGGCTATACCCACCCTCCAGGAGCTTGGGCACAAAGTGGGCGGCTGCCTTGGTCTTCTTGACTCGATTTCCCTTCATGACCTGGCCTTCTTTGTCCAGCCCCAAGTACCAGGCCCGGCCAGAACTGCGCTGGCGGTAGAGAGCAGATGCATACAGGACATAATAATTCTCAAAGACGCACTCCTTAAAGCGACACTCAGCTGTGAAGTGTGGCTGAGGAGACAAAGACCCAGAAAGACACCCACAGACATATCAGTGGGCCGGAACAAGCCCTGGGAGGGAACAAGCCAGGATGTAATCCATACGTGTCTGGGACAGAGGGATGGGGCGTCCAACTTCTGCATCCATGCATAAACTGGGAGCAACGGGAGGACAAGGAAGAGTCTATGGGCCCCTGAGAGTTAAGAGCTAGACTTTTCTCTGCACTCCCACCTCTGATCATGCCCTATCCTGAGGGACTCTGGGCAATCATGAAGTCTGGAGGAGGAAAGGTTGAAAAGTAGAGACCCCAGAAGGCCGAAGGAGTTGGATCCCCAAAGAATCTGGGGGTGTTGGGGCTGTGTGAGGAGTTGGGATTGGAGGGGCCATGGCCATGGAGGAGGTGCTCTTAGGTGGGCAGTGATGGCAGGCCATCAGCAAAAGCTGGGAGGAAAGGGAGTCCTGGGCCACAGAAGTCCTGTGGTTGAGGAAGTCCCCAGTACTTCAGGCCCCTCAGCCGCAGTCTCACCGAGCTGTAGAGCAGCCCCTCAGCGTTCATGGCCATGTAGTGGCCCAGCTTGGCGCTCTGGATGGTGACAACACGGAGCCCCACAGGGATCAGGTTGAAGTGGGCTGGAGGTGGAGAGAGTGGGCATTAGCATCCAGGCCTGGAAACCCCATCCCAGCCCACCCTCCCCTCCCCACCTACCCCCCCACCCCAGCTCCACCTCTTCCCTTGGGGATCAGGGTGACAGACCCAAAGCAACAGAGCCTGAAGAGGGAGTGGGACTGTCAGCTCTTCCCCCCTCTCCCCAACCCCCAGGCTGGCTTCCCCTCTCACTGAAGGAGCTGGTGTCCTCTGGGGTGCCCTGGATGCTCCCGTCAGGATTTGCCTGGAGGTAGAAACCCTGCCGGCAGAATAGTTTGGTGACGATGCCTTTGAGCTGAGGCTCTGGGGAGAGAGACGTTCATCTTTGAAAATGACATGTCTGTTCCCAGAAGCATTCCTATACTTGGTGGGATGGGAGGAAAGAAAGGAGAATGGAGAAAAGGAAGGGGGTCCCAGGGCCCCAGCTCTCTTACCTTCCGAGCAAGCTCTCTCCAACCTCTCTTTGGCTTCAGAGAAAGCTCAGTGTGAGTCCCTTCTGCTTCCTCTAACCATAAGCTTTCAGTTTAATTTATTGAAATTTATTTAAATGGTTTAATTCCTACTCCACAGCTCAACCAGAAGGGGGGAAGGGAAGGAGGGAGAAGGGAAAGAGATATATCAAAAGGCAGAGAAGGAGACAGGCAGAGCTGCTAAAGGGGCATGTATTTGCCAATGCGTTTGGGTGGGTGGGAGGGCTGTAAGGTGACCACAGGGTAGGGGCTCCCTCAAAGGAGTGGGGGTGGGACGGGTCCAATGCTGACTCAGCACCTGCTGCTGCATTGCTGCTGGCTTGGCTCAGGCCTGGGCCTGGCCCAGAGCCGGACTGTCTGACACTGGTCCATCTGGCTGTCTGTCTGTTAGTCGGCTGGCTCGCGGGGGCCCAGCCCTCTCTGAGGCTCAGCCTCTCCCCTTCATCCAGGTAACCCGCCTGGGGTGGGGGAGAATTCGGTACCAGATCAAAGAGATGGGGGAGGGGGACCAGGGAGATAGAGAGGCAGGCTGAGTCACGT
>PVIY010047248.1:0-17974 GCA_004026745.1 Myrmecophaga tridactyla | reverse complement strand
GGGGTGACTTCTTTCTCCATCTCCAAAGGCCTGGGCTGAGCTGCAAGTGCTGAGATGAGGAATGCCGAGCTGCTTAGGCTGTGCTACGTTGCGTTCTCTCATTTAAGCACCAGCCAATTAAGCCAAACGTCACTCATTGCAGCAGACACGCCTCCTAGCTGACTGCAGATGTAATTGGCAACAGATGAGGTTCAGGTACCATTGGCTTATGTCCACAGCAACAAGGCTAGGTGTGCTCACCTGGCCAAGTTGACAACTGAATCTAACACAATGTGTTTCACCAAATTCAGCCATTGTATCTTAGAATGCTTTTTCAATCTTTCTGGGACTCTGATGATAAAAGTCTTAACTTGCTATTGTCCCATAGACCCTGAGGGGCTCTTTTTTTGTTTTTCAATCTGTCCACTCACGTGTTCAGATAAGTTAAATGCTACTGATCTGTTCTCAAGTTCACTGATTCTATCCCCTGTCATTTCCGCTCTACTATGGAGCTCTTCTGGTGAGTTTTTTAATTTGGATATTGTATTTTCTAGATTTATAATTTCCTTTTGTTTCTTATAAATAACTTTACTGAGATTTTTTATTTTGTTTCCCTTTCAAGATTATTCATAATTGCTTGTTGAGGCATTTTTATGTTGACTGCCTTAAAATCTTTGTCAGGTACTTTAGACATCTGATTCATCTCTGTTGGCATCTGTTCATTGTCTTTTCCCATTCCTACTGTACTTTCTTGGCTCTAGATAAGGTGAGTGCTTATTATATTCTGGACATTTTGGATATTGTATATGAACTCTGGATCCTGTTAAAAAAATTTTTTTTTAATCAGTAAGTAGTCAGCCTGGTGGGTGTGTGTGTTCAGCTTCTCACTGGGCCCTACTCATCCCACCCTGGCAAAAGTGGGTTACTGAGGCACTCTGCCTTGATGCAGACTGGCGAGATAGAAGTTCAGCTGCTCCCTCATCCTCACTGACATCTTCCTGGTGAAAGCGGAGCACCAATTTACACCACCTCACTGTTTCTGGGTGGAGAGTACAAGATCAGCTTCTCCTGATGGGCCGTCCTGTGCCAGCAAGAGGGAAACAGGGCTGACTCACAGTGCGCTGATACTGCAGGGTAGAGTAGAAGCTTCCCACCTTGTGACACCTATTCTGTCAAATTTATGCTAGCTGGGAGCAGGTGCTTATCTCCACTGGCCCCCATTCACACAAGGAGAGTGAAAGGTCAGAAATAGAGTGCCAATTAACCCACTTCCCAATATCTTGTTCTATGTTTTTGGTACGGTAATCTCAGCTCCCCACTGGGCACCACTATACTTCACCCTTCTCACCTTGGCTTGGTGTTAGCAGAACCTGGAGAGGAGGTGAACCCACACTCCTACCTACCCTGGCATTAACAAGACTGAACAAGGAAATGTGAGTCATGACCAATCAGCACTTGCCTTCCCTCAACTCCAGTGCTCAGCAAGGACCATTGGGGAGGTAAACTTCCACACCCAACCAGCAGAAAGAATGAATGAAGCTATGCAAGATGGAGTATCCGAAAATCTACTTCACCTGCACCTTGCCTTGTGCTGCTGTGTTAAGTCTCATTGATGCCAGGTGTTCTTGGCAGCTCAACTTGCACATACACCCTGCTAACTTTACTCTAATCAGCAATCTGAGCACTACTTAGTTCCACTGGGTGGGGGATGGAAGATGAGTTCACCATTCAGTCCTGCCACTACTTTGGCAGTGGTATTGGAGCACTCCCCGGTTCTGCTTTGTTGGGGCTGGTAGATCAACTCCCAACACAGCCCCACCCACACTATCCTGGCAGGGAAATTGAAGCACCCTCTTGTGGTGCTTCAGATTAGCTGCCTTATTTGCCCTATTGGTACTAACCCTGTAGGGGACTTGGATCACCACTGCTTGTTTCTGCTCAGCAGAGGATGTAAAGTCACGTCCCAGCAGCTCGGCCCTGCAGATAACATCGACAGGAAATATTATGGGATCACTGTCTGTCTGCTTCTGTCAAGTGTGAGGGATGGAAGAGTAGCTGTATGCCTCTTGGCCCTGCTGAAACTGCAGAGGGTTTGTATCTGTGTGGGTGGGGGGCATGGTTTTTCCATTGCTGTTTGGCTGGAGTAGGACAGGTATTGCCAAAAAGATTTCTGCTGTTAGACTTCCCTTTTCCTAGTCCTTTGACTAAGAGGAACAGACTTGTCTGAGGTTTTTAGGTCTATGACTGCCGGTAGTTCTGGATTGGGGGGTTTGTTTCTGCGGAACACTGTCCTGGAAATATGGGACATAATAAGGAACCCAGAAGACTCACCGCCTTGTTGTTCCTCAGGTCCTTAAGTCACTAGGAAGTTTGCTCCCTTCTTTTTGTCATTCATATATTTCCTTGCTTGTTGTGTTATGTCCAGAATTGTTAGTTGTAAGAGGGTGGACCTGGGAAAAATGCAGGTCTTCCATCTTGGCATAACTGGGATTCCTCCATTGATTTTTATAGTAGTTAAAATTTTAATTGTTAAAATTTTTGCATAAAGATATTGCCATGTGAATGAAGTTAGTTGATCATAAATACTACCCTAATTACAAAGCTATTTTTTTGTATCAGTGTTTAATTAACTCGTAGCTGTATTGTATTAGGGGTAAGGTTTAAATAACTATGTTGCTTAGTTTTGAACTTCAAATACTTTTTGTCACATTCCTTAAAGGAATTATTTACGTACAGAGAAACAAACTGAAAGACAAGCTGGGTTATAGCAGAATGTCACTGTCTGGTTTGCCACCAGACAGCAGTTACTCTTTAGTTTCTCATGGCAGATATAACAATACGTTACATTCTGCTCCTTCCACTATATTTAGACTAGCAAAACAAAACAAAATCCCTTCCCTAAATTCTTAAACCACTTAAAATAGACAAAGTGACTAAAGTTTTTAGGAGAAAAAAGAAGTTAATACATGTAGATATTTCCTGTGAATTTCAGATGAATAGTCAAGTAAAAACTATTATTAGGAGGCATCAGTCCACCTTAGGTGGAAGGTAATTATGATTCCAGCAATGTGTATGTAACAAAATTTTACAAGTTTAAAGTATGGGGAGAGGGGCTTTTAAAAGTCATTCCAGCTAAAAAATTCTGTCACTTTGTCCTTTTTGCTGTTCTTGTAAACTTATGCAGTTTATATAGGACTTGAACCTTAATTTTCTTTTTTGTAAGGGGAAAAACCTGGAGAAAAGGTAGTTAGTTCTTTTAACAATAAGGAGTTTATCTTAATAAATTTAACCATTTATTCTATTATTTAAGAAGTGGGTTAATTTATTTTCCATGTAATATGTTAAATCATAGTGGTGTGGAATAGTAGTTTCCTCTTGAGTTATCCACTTAAAACTCATATTTATAAACCAAAGCAATGTATTATGTGACTTGTTTTTCACTAATCTCTTTATTAAAGTATCAAACACTTGCAGAAACATACACAAATTTAAATGCGAATTTTCACAAAGTGAGCACATACCTTTAACCAGCATCCAGTTGAAGAATCAGAATATTATCAGCACCCCTAGAAGTTGCCTTGTGCCATTTCGGTAATTATCTGCCCCCAAGGTTAACTCCTATTATTTTTATTCCCCATAGTAATATCTATTGTTTATTTCATCAAGGATTCTTGCATCATTAGAGCCATAAGCACTTAAGTACTTCAACTTAATTCATTTTTGATGAATCTTTTGTTTTATTGTTGATATGGGTATACTTGTATCATCAAATCCAGTTCTTCAGTACTCATTCTTCCATATACAACTGTCATCTGTAGCAGTTGGAATCTGCTGTTTCATTCTTGAGGTGGTTTTTCATCCCTGATTTTAATTGCAAAAGATTTCCTTTTTATTTTTACTATTCTTTTCCTGGCTCTTATTTGTGTTATCCTTCTTTAAATATGGTTAGGAACACTCATATTTAAGATTGTTTCCACCTGTTCTTGTTAGCTTGCTTATCCAACCTTAAACTTGTCTGTGACTCAGTATGTGTATTTTGCATGATTTAAGTCATTGTTAGTAAATCACAACTTAATGCCATATCCACTGTTTTCTTTGTGTTTGTTTTCCCTGAAGGCTCATTTAATCCTTTTGTCTTTATCCAAATTTAAATTATAGCCTTAATTTTTGTTTCCCAAATTGGCATCTTGCAGAATACTATATGTAGGATATTAATATTTGTTAGGCAGAAAAAAAAGATTCCATATACTTGGTTATGAAAAATCCTAGGTTAAACCAAGTTAGGGATACTTTTACTTAAGTTTGTGAGCTTTAGATGTGCTTGGTGTGCATTGTGAATCTTTAAGGGTTTTATTTTGTGACATTTTTAGGGACTTAAAAACGTTTCTTGTACATTCTTATGGAAAAATTCAAATGTACAAGAGTAAACAGAACAGTATAATGAACCCTCATATAAATACTATGCAGCTTCAAAAATTATCAACTCATGACCCCTTCTGTTTCATATATCTTCCCCACTCAGTTCACTTCTGTTGTTTTGAAGCAAATCATAGATACCATTTCACTTATTGATATATCAGTATGATACTCTAGAAGTAAGAATTCTTTTAAAATGTAATTATAATGCCATTCACATCTAAGTCTGGCTTCATCAGGTTCAGGCTCAATTTCAATTTTTTTTTTACAGGGTATCATGTTCAGTATTGTCTGCTTTCGTTAGGACATGCATGACCTCTGGTTGTGTTTCTTTGTGATGTTAGTCATTTTGATCATTGTCTAGATCCATTAATTTATTAGGGGGTTAGAAAATGGCGATAATCCTATTGTCTTTATTAGCTTAAATACTTTGATGGAAACATTCCCTTCAATTAACAGTTTAAGTCTATTACTATATAAGAAAAGCAAGGTACATGGTTGATATTCCTGCCCCTGTCTTCCTTTGTCAGTTTTCAGGATAAGGAATTGGTGTTGCCAATTATGACTTAAGGCTTTTTATTTAAGTGTATTTTTAGTGTTATTAAGAGCTTAAGGATTTAAGCATATTTAATAGTTAATGCTAACTGATTCTCAAATTGTTTCATTTTTGGCCAATAGGGGTATCATCAAGTTGGCATCTGAGTCCATTTTAAATGCCCTAATAGTCATGCCAGAAAGTTAGAAAGCTAAGCTGTTCCAATTTTGTGTATTTCCTGTTTTGGACATGGCACCAGCCATTTCTCCAAGAAGCCTTGGTTCTTTTTAGTGGGAAATGGTATTTTGCAGTCCCTTTCTGGGTGACAGTTAATGCTAATTTCAACTAAGTTGATTTTTTGTATCTTCTTGGTCAGAGATAGGAAATGCTGTATTTTAAAAATTGAGATAAAATTAGCACAAAAAATTCACCCTTTCAAAGTATACAATTCAGTGAATTTTAATATATTCTCATTACCACTACCTAAATTCAGAATGTTTGTCACCTCAGAAAGAATGCCCATTAACAGCCACTCCCCATTACTCCTTCCCTTCAGCCCCTTGGCAAACACTAATCTGTCTATGGATTCGCCTATTCTGTGCATTTCATATAAATGAAATCATGCAGTATGTGACTTTTTTGCATCTGGGTTCTTTGATTACCAAAAGTTTTCAGTGTTTCTGTTGTAACAATTATCAGCACCACCTTCCTTTTTTTGATCCAATAATACTCCATTGTACATATACATACCACATTTTGTTTATCCATTCATCAGTTGATGGACATTTAGATTGTTTCCACTTTTTGGCTATTGTGAAGAATATTGCTATGAACATTTGGATACACATTTTTATGTGGTATGTTTTCACTTTTATTGGCCATATACCTAAGAGTGGAATTACTGGGACAGATGGTAACTATGAATGGCTACACCACTTAGGTTTCCACCAGCAGTGTCGAAGACGGTTCCAGTTTGTACACATCCTCACCAATACTTGTTACTGCCCATCTGTGCTGGTTTGAAAGGATGTATGTTCCCTAGAAAAGCCATGTTTTAATCAAAATCCCATTTCATAAAGGTAGAATGTTTGAAACTGTAATCAGATCATCTCCTTGGATGATGTGATTTAGACAAGAGTGGTTGTTAAGCTGGATTAGGTGACGACATGTCTCCACCTATTTGGGTGGGTCTTGATTGGTTTATTGGAGTCCTATAAAAGAATGGGAGATTCAGAGAAAGCAGAGCAGAATGACATAGCCACGAGAAGCAGAGTCCACCAGCCAGCGACCTTTGGAGATGAAGAAGGAAAATGTCTCCTGGGGAGCTTCATGAAACGGGAAGCCAGGAGAAGAAGCTAGCAGATGATGCTGTGTTCATCATGTGCCCTTCCAGATGAGACAGAAACCCTGAACTTCATCGGCCTTGTTGAACCAAGGTATCTTTCCCTGGATGCCTTTGATTGGACATTTATTAGCAACTCATTAAAATTCCCCCTTTTAAAAGCCATACTGTTTCTGGTATATTGCATTCCGGCAGCTAGCAAAATAGAACACCATCTTTTTGATTATAGACAGCAGGTGAAGTGGTATCTAATTGTGGTTTTGATTTGCATTTCCTTAGTGACTAATCATACTAAACATCTTTTCATTTGCTTGTTGGCCATTTGTATATCTTCTTAAGAGAAATGACTATTGAGATCTTTTTCAGTTTGCTAAAGCTGCTGAAATGCAGTGTATCAGAACTGGATTGGCTTTTACAAAGGGGATTTATTAAGTTACAAGTTACAATTCTAAGGCTGTGAAAATGTCCAAATTAAGGTTCCAACAAGAGGATACTGTTCCAGTTTGCTAGCTGCTGGAATTCAACACACCAGAGACGGAGTGGCTTTTAATAAAGGGGATTTATTTCATTAGTTCTTCAGAGAAAGGGCAGCTAACTTTCATCTGAGGTTCTTTCTTACATGGGAAGGCACAGGATGATCTCTGCTGGCCTTCTCTCCAGGCCTCTGGGTTCCAACAACGTTCCCCGGGTTGATTCCTTTCTGCATCTCCAAAGTCCTGGGCTGAGCTGCAAGTGCTGAGATGAGGTATGCTGAGCTGCTTGGGCTGTGCTATGTTGAGCTCTCTCATTTAAGTATCAGCCAGTTAAATCAAACATTCATTGCAGCAGGCACACCTCCTAGGTGACTGCAGATGTAATCAGCAACAGATGAGGTTCACGTACCATTGGCTCATGTCCACAGCAGCAGAACTAGGTGCCTTCACCTGGCCAAGTTGACAGCTGAATCTGACTACCACAGATACCTTCTTGGAACGAAGGCCAGTTGCATCCAGGTTCCTCTGTCACATGGGAAAGCACTTGGCACTATCTGCTGTCCTCTCCTGCTTTCTGGTTTCAAACAATTCTTTCTGCTTCTGGCATCTCATGGGGTGTCTTCCTTTTGCATCTTCAAAAGTATGTGTTCTCTCCAAAATGTCCTTCTCTTAAAGGACTCCAGTGGGTCACATCTCCATTGAAACAAGCTAATCAAAAGGTCCGATTCATAGTAGGTCTGAATCTACAAGATTGGATTAGAGGAACATGACTTTTCTGGGGTACATAACAGTTTCAAAGTAGCACAAAGTCCTTTTTCCATTTTCAGTTGGGTTATCTTTTTGTTGTTGAGTTATAAGAGTATTTTATATATTTGGCCATGGACCCTTATCACATAGATAATTTGCAGATATTTCCTCCCATTTGTAGCTTGCCTTTTCACTCTCTTGGCCATGAGTTTTGATGCCCAAGTGTTTCATTTTGATGAAATCCAGTTTATTTTTTCCTTTTTTGTTTGTATTTTTGATGTCTTCTCTAAGAAATCATTGTGAATTCCAAGGTCATGAAGAGTTACTCTTATGTTTTCTTCTAAGGGTTTTATAGTTTTAGCTTTTTACATTTAGGTCTTTGATCCATTTTGAGGTAATTTATGTAATGTGACTTGAGCTGGGGAGTCCATATGCATCCTATATCATTTTGCAAAGAATATTCTTTGCCCTAGAGGTATTTTGATACTTTTGTTGAAAATAAGTTGACCATCGAAATATAGGTTTATTTCTGAACTCTTAATTCTATTCCAATGATCTGTGTATTCATCTGTACACTTGTACCACATTTTAAAAAATTAAAACATTTTTTATTAGAGAAATTGTGGGTCTACAGAACAATCATGCATAAAATACAGGATTCCTGTACATGACCCCGCCACCAATACTTGCATTGGTGTGGAAAATTTGTTAGAATTTATGATAACACTTTTTGTGAATTGATGACACTTTTTGTGAAATTCTATTTTTGAATAGTGGCTACATTTGTTACAATTGATGAAAGATTATTTAAGTAGTTCTATATAAGTCTTGTCTATAATTTACATAGGGGCATTTTTTTTTGCCCCATTATCTCAACCTATTATTATTTTCATACATGTCTTTTTTTGCATGGGCAGGCTCTGGGAATTGAACCCAGTCTCCAGCATGGCAGGTGAGAATTCTGCCACTGAGCCACTGTTGCCCACCTGCATGTCTTAATTTTGTCTTTATTTTATTACTCATCTACCCATACATTGGGTAAAGGGACTGTCAGTCACAAGAGTTTTACAATCACGTGGTCACACGATAAAAACTATGTAGTTATAGGATTATTATCAAAGATCAAGGCTACTGAATTACAGTTCAACAATTTCAGGTATTTTCTTCTACCTATTCTAATATGCTAGAATCCAAAAAGAAATATCTATATAATGAGTTAGTAGTCATAATCATTTGTTAAGTCCTAATTTCTCAGTTACACTCCTCCATCTCATTTGATCATTCTCTCAATATTGAGGGATAGCTGAACAATGACTGCTTTAATTTATTTGTGGTGGAAAGGGGTGTCGATCTTATGGGGTAGAGGAATGAAACTGATGTTTTTGGAAAGACTAGTATCTCTGGTTTCAGGGCTTATCTGGTATAGGAACAATCTGGAGGCTTTAGGTTTCTGAAAAAAAAAATTACTAAGTAAAGCATTTATATAGTCCTAGAGCCTAGGGTATTCTTTAGGGTTTTCAGAATTACTGTTGGTTGGGACTTGGCATACTGTGGCAGCTTGCTGTATCTGGCTGAAGTGTGCATAAAAGTAACATCCTTCGTGACCTCTTGGCTCCATTTGACATCTCTTAGCCACTGAAGTTTTATTTTGTTTAGTTTCTCTCCCCCCTTTCTGTTAAGAAGGCATTCTCAGTTCCACGATGCCAGGGCCAGCCTTATCCCTGGGAGTCATGTCCCAGTCGGGGGTAGTGAGTAGTGAGTTTATCTGCAGAGTTTGCTTAGAAAGAGGCCACATCGGAGCAACAACAGAGGCTCTCTGGAGGTGGTTTTTAGGCATAATTAAAAGTAGGCTTAGCTTTGCCATTGCAGAAATAAGTTCCATAAGGGAAAGCCTCAAGATTGAGGGCTAGGGTTATTAAATTGGGAGTCACTAATGCTTGAGAGACTATCAGGAATTCTCGTGGGGAAGTTTAATAGTTCCCTCAGTCCATCAAAGTGATTTTGCCAATATTTTTTTATTTTATGCCCCAGATATTCTGGAGTATATTGGGGTGTTACATTAGTTATTAATTACGTAAGAATAACAAGATCTCACCAGCTATTCTGGGTTCCATATAATTAAATTGTTTAAATATAGTGACCAGGCCAGGGTACTTAGGTTCTGTAGTTCCTGTACTACAGAAGATTTAAACTTTGAACCAAATAAGCATCTCTTCCTTTGGTCTGACATAGAAGTTGAGATTTTGAAATACAGAAAATAGCATCTTTTACCCTGTATTATGATTTACCTTAATCCTAACCAGGTCTGTTTTTTTTTTTTTAACATGGGCAGGCACCGGGAATCGAACCCAGGTCCTCTGGCATGGCAGGTGAGCATTCTTGCCTGCTGAGCCACTGTGGCCCGCCCCAGGTCTGTTTTATTCATATCTCCAACTGAAGTCTGATCTCTTTTCAGCTTCTTTAACAGTTGCTGTATGGAGTAATGCTGACTTTCTGAGCTGCAGAACTCTTTAACTCTGAGTCTCCGGTGTCACACAGATGCCCATAGTTCCACAGAACTACCAGGTTATACACAAAGATTGTAGCATCTGAGAAATTTGAAATAACTGTTAAAACTCAGGAATAGATGTTAATATTGTAAGAGCTTTCAATCTAGGAATCTTTACAATGAGCCTTGTTGAACGTTCTGGACTTCTTTATCAGCTGCTCAATCTCTGCCCACTTTCTATCCTGTGATAATTTTTGCTCTCAAATTCAATTCTCAGAGTTTGCTCATTACAGTTTATGTTAGTGAGGCCAAACAGTATTTTTCCTTTTGTTTCTGACTTACTTCACTCAACATAATGTCCTTGGGTTTCATTCACCTAGTTGCCTGCCTCACAACTTCATTCTTTCCTGCAGCTGCTCAATATTCCGTTGTATGTATACACCACAGTTCGCCCTTCTGTTCATCAGTAGATGTACTGGTAGGCCACCTCTGTCTAATGCAAATCATGAATAATGAAGTCATAAACATCAGTGAGCAATTATCTATTAGTAGCCCTCTTTCAGTTCTTCAAAGTATATACCTAATAACGGGGTTGCAGGATGATATGGCAACCCTATACTTAGCCTCCTGTGGAACCACCACACTGCCCTCCAGAGGGGCTGCACCGTTCTACTTCCCTACCAACAGTGAATTGGTATCTCTTTCTTTCCACATCTTCTCCAGCATTTGTATTTTTCTGTTTATTTTTTGAAAAGTTTATTTCACATATCATAATCCATCATAAGTGTACAATCAATGGCTCCTGTTATAATCACATAATTGTGCAGGCACCACCACAGTCTGTATGAGAACGTTTCCATTTTTTCTGCACACACAAAAAAAACAAAACAAAACAAAAAACAAAAAGCAAGAAAAGAAGCAACAAGAAAAACAAAATCCCATACCCTTACCTTATATCCCCTTCTATAGCTTTGCTATATTGCCTTTGTTAGAATTAATGAAACAATATTATAGTGTTACTCTTAACTATAAACCCTAGTTTGCATTAATTGTATTTTTTCCATATACCATCTCATTTTTAACACCTTGTAATGGTGACATTCATTTGTTCTCCCTGATGTGAAAAGTTCCTTATATTTGTAAATGTAATGACCATCATTGTCTGCTCTAGGTTTTGCTAAGTTTTGCAGTCCCAGTTTTTATCTTCTACTTTTCCTTCTGGTGTCGTACATGTCCCTAAGCTTTTTAATATTGTGCTATCCATTTCTGAATCCTTCCAATCAATTTTGCTACACAACATGTACTTCTTCAGCATCAAATGGACAGCCTCTACCCTCTGTCTCCTGTTAAGCTGTGTTGTCAACTTTAACTTTCGGAGTTTGCACATTATAGTTAGTTCATGTTTGTGAGACCATACAGTATTTGTCCTTTTGTTTCTGGCTTATTTTGCTCAACATAATGTCCTTCAGGTTTATCCACATTGCTGCATGTGTCATGACTTATTCTGTCTTGCAGCTGCATATTATTCCACCATATGTGTGTATCACAGTTTTTCTTTTTTTAAACTTACTTATCCTGTGATGGACATTTGGTCTCTTTACATCTCTTGGCAGTTGTGAATAATGCTGCTATAAACGTTGGTCTGCAAATGTTTGTTAGTGTCCCTGCTTTCATTTCTTCTGAGTCTATCCTAGTAAGGAGATTGCTGGATTATACAGCAGTTCTATACTTAGCTTCCTGAAAAACCATCAGATTGCCTTCCAGAGTGGCTGCCCCATTCTACATTCCCATCAACAGTGAATAAGTGTACCTGTTTTTCCATATCCTCTCCAACACTTGTTTTCCTTTTTTTTTTTTTTATAATGACCATTCTAGTAGGTGTGAGATGATTTCATTGTGGTTTTGATTTGCATACCCCTTATAATAAGCTATAGATACTGTACATTTTTTATATGCTTTTGAGCCATTTGTATTTCCTCTTTGGAAAAGTGTCTATCCTTGTCTTGTGCCCGTTTTTCAGTTGGGTTGTTTGTCTTTATTGCTGTTGAGTTGTAGGTTCTCTCTATATTCTCAGTATTAAGCCCTTATGTGATATGTGGTTTCCAAATATTGTCTCCCATTCAGTAGGCTGTCTTTTTGCTTTTCTGACACTGTCCTTTGATGCACAGCAGTATTCAATTTTGAGTAGATCTCATTAATCTGTTCTTTCATTGCTTGTGCCTTGGGTGTATGGTCTAGGAAACCACCTCCTACCACATCTTTAAGAGATTTTGATACATTTTCCTTGAAAAGTTTTATGTTCTTAGCTCTGAGGTTTAGGTCTTTGATCCATTTTGAGTTAGTTTTTGTATAAGGTTTGAGATAAAGGGTCTCTTTCGTTCTTTTGGATATGGATATCCAGTTCTCCAAGCACCATTTGTTGAAGAGGCTGTTCTGTTCCAGTTGAGTGGACTTGGCAACCTGATCGTAAATCAGTTATTCATAGATGAGAAGGTCTGTTTCTGAACAATCAGTTTAATTCCATTGGTCAGTACATCTATCTCTATGCCAGTACCATTCTGTTTTGTCTACTGTACTTTGTAATATGTCTTAAAGTCAGGTAGTATGAGAGCTCCCATTTCATTTTTGTTTCTCAAGATATTTTTTTGCTATTTGGGGCAACCTGCCCTTCCAAATAAATTTGATTATTTGGTTTTTCTATTTCTGCAGAGTAAGTTGCTTGGATTTTAGTAGATATTTCATTGAATCTATAAATCATTTTGCATAGAATTGGCATCTTAATTATATTTAATCTTCCAATCCATGAACATGGTATGTCTTTCCATTTATTTAGGACTTACTTGATTTCTTTTAGCATTGTTTTGCAGTTTTCTGAGTTTCGGTATTTTACTTCCATGGTTATTTTATTCACAGGTATTTGATTCTTTTAGTAGCTATTGTAAATAGAATTTTTTTTTCTTGAGTTCCTCCTCAAATTATTCATTACTAGTGTATGAAAACACTACTGATTTTTGCATGTTGATCTTGTATACTGCCACTTTGCTGAACTTATTAACTCTGGAACTTTGCTGTAGATTTTTTGGGTTTTCTAAATACATGGTCATGGCATCTGCAAATAGTGAAAGTTTTACTTCTTCCTTTCTGATTTGGATGCCTTTATTCCTTTTTCTTGCCTAATTGCTCTAGCTAGAACTTCCAGCACAATGTCAAATAATAGTAGTGACTTTTAGCATTCTTGTCTGTTCCTGACTTTAGAGGGAAACCTTTCAATCTTTCCCCAGTATGTATGATAGTAGCTGTGTATTTTTCATGTATTCTGTTTATCATGTGGAGGAAGTTTTCTGCTACTCCTATCTTCTAAAGTGTTTTTATCAAGAAGGGATAGCAGTTGCGTCAAATTGAGATGATCATGTGGTTTTTCCCCTTTGATTTATTGATGTGGTGTATTACATTAATTGGTTTTCTTGTGTTGAACCACCCTTGCATACTTGGAATAAAACCTACTTGGTCTTGGTGTGTGAGTCTTTTAATGTGATGTTGAATTCGATTTCCAAGTATTTTGTTGAGGATTTATACATCTATATTCATTAAGAAGGTTGGCCTGTAATTTTCTTTTCTAGTAGTATCTTTGTCTGTCTTTGGTGTTAGGGTGATGTTGGCTTCATAGAATGAGTTGAGTAGCTTTTTGTCCTGCAGTTTTTTTGAAGAGTTTAAACAGGATTGATACTAATTCTTTCTTGATTGCTTGGTAGAATTCACTGTAAAGTCATGTGGTCCTGGAGTTTTCTTTTTTGGGAGGTTTTTGATGATTGATTCAATCTCTTGTTCTTGGCTTGTTGAGGTCTCCTATTTTTTTTTAAGTCAATGTTGGTTCATGTTTTTGTAGGAAGTTGTCCATTTTGTCTTAAGCTGTCTAGTTTGTTATATAGTTGCTCATGGTATCCTCTCATTATTTCCTTTGTTTCTGTGAGGTCAGTAATTATGTCTCCCCTCCCATTTCTGATTTTATTTATGTGCATCGTTTTTTTCTCTACCCGTCTTATTAAGGAAGAAGGGTCCATCGATTTTATTGATTTTTCTCAAAAAACCCAGCCTTTGGCTTTGTTGATTCTCTCTTGGTTTCATGTTCTCAGTTTCATTTATTTCCGCTCTAATGTTTGTTATATTATTTCTTTCCTTCTGTTTACAGTTTTTTCTCTTAATTCCTCCTCTAGATGAGCAATTAAATCCTCAGTTTTAGCTTTTCTTCTGTTTAAAAATAGGTGTATAGGGCAATGAATTTCCCTCTCAGCACATCCTTTGTTGCCTCCCATAAGTTTTCATATATTGTGTTCTCATTTTCATTTTCTTTTCTTTGAGATTTTTTACTGATTTCTCTTGTAATTTCTTCCTTGACCCACTGGTTGTTTAAGAGTGTGTTTAGCCTCCAAATGGTTATGGATTTTCCAGTCTTCTGCCTGTCATTGATTTCCAACTTCACTCCATTATGATCCGAGAAAGTTTTTTTGTTGTCTGTTTTTTTAATAATTTTGATCTTTTAAAATTTATTGAGATCTGTTTTGGGGCCCAACATGTCATCTAGCCTGGAGAATGATCCATTAGCACTTGAGAAAAATGTATATCCTGATGTTATGGGGTGCAGCGTTCTGTAAATGTCTGTTAAGTCTAGTTCATTTATCACATTATTCAAGATCTCTGTTAACTCATTGATCCACTGTAGTTGTTCTACCCATTGTTGAGAGTGGTGTATTGAAGTCTCCAGTGATTATTGTAGAATTGTATACTTTTCCCTTCAGTGTTGTGTTTGCCTTATGTGTGTTTTGGGGTACTCTGGCTTGGTGCATAAAGGTTTATGATTGTTATGTGTTCTTTTTTTTATGCTCTTAATATAATTTTTTAAAAAGTATTTTTATTGGCAGGTCTTTACGCACATACAATCCATACATGGTGTACAATCAGTAGCTCACAATGTCATCATATAGTTGTGTACTCATCACCACGATCATTTATTTTTATTTATTTATTTATTTATTTTTGGCATGGGCAGGCACCAGAAATTGAACCCGGATTTCTGGTATGGCAGGCAAGAACTCTGCCTGCTGAGCTATCATGACCTGCCCACCATGACCATTTTTTTTTTTTTTTTTTTTTTTTTTTTTTTTTTTTTACATGGGCAGGCACCAGGAATTGAACCCGGGTCCTCGGGCTCAGCAGGCAAGCGTTCTTACCTGCTGAGCCACCGTGGCCCACCCACCATGACCATTTTTTATAGCAGTTGCATCACTCTAGAAAAGAAGAAATAAAAAGAAAAAAGAAAAAAATGCATACATTCCGTACTCCTTATCCCTCCCTCTCATTGACCACTAGTATTTCAATTTACCTAATTTATTTTACCCCTTATCCACCTATTATGTATTTATTTTTTAATCCATATTTTTTTTACTCAACCTTCCATACCCTGGATAAAAGGAGCATCAGACACAAAGTTTTCACAATCACACAGTTGCATTGTAAAAGCCATATTGTTATATAGTCGTCTTCAAGCATAAAGGGGAAGGAGAAGGCCTGGGGAGACGTATGAAACCAGAAGGAAAGAGAGGATAAAGATTGAGATGGTATAACTTAAGAATGTCTAGAGTGTTCAGTGATGGTGATAAATGTGCAAATAAAAAAATGTTTTTGCATGAGGGAGGAGAAATGAATGCCAGCATTGTGAGGTGTTGAAAATGAATGGTATACAGGAATAAGTTCAGTCAGTGCAAGCTAGGGTCTATAGTGAACAGTAACATTGTAGTATGCTTCCATTGAATGTAACAAAGGCATTATGCCAAAACTCAGTGTCAGCAAGCGAGGGTCATGAGAATGGGGCATGGATTCTGTGTGGAAGAGAAGAAAAAGTCTTCATATAGATTATGATGGCCAAGGCATGTCTATTTACTTAGGTTGGATTGTATGATATGTGAATAAAACTGCTTAAAAATGAACAGAGAAAAACAAGTGCTAGAGGAAATATGGAGAAAGAGATGTATCTATTCAATGTTGGTAGGGAAACTGAGAGGTACAGTCCCTTGAGGGTGGTGGTTCCACAGGAGGCTAGGGGTGGGGTTGCCATATGTTCCTATAACCCTGTTGTTCAGTATATAGCTGGAAGAACTGAGTGTGGGGACATGGGTGGACATTTGCACACTGGTGTTTATGGCAGCAGTGTTCACAATTCACAATGAATGGAGGTGGCCTAATGGTACAGTGACTGTGGAATGGAAGGAGAAACTGTGGTGGATACATATAACGGACTGCTGCGTGGCTGCAAGAAGGAATGAAGTTGTGAGGCATGCAACTAGGTGAATGAACCTTAAGGACTATATATTACATGAAATGTCAAAAACAAAAAAAAATATTATCATGCCTCACTCATTGGCTAACTATAATATAAAAACCTGGTGAACTGAAGTCAAGAGCACGGGTTATCAGGTTGAGGCCTATTGTAAAGGGTCATAGATTGTGAGCTTTTACAGCAGTCACATATTTAGGACTTGTAACTATTTTTTCTTAGTTCTGAGATACTGAGCTGTTTGTATATAGCCTGGTTGTTCGCAGAAACTTTGGATATTTATATGACACACCGAGACTCCGAGTTATTATGTGTTCTTGATGAATTGTCTCTTTTATTAATAAATAATGTTTTTCTTTTCTCTCTTAATTGTACGTTTGAAGTCTAATTGTCTGATATTAGTATAGTTACTCCCACTCTTTTCTGGTTGATGTTTGTGTGAAATGTCTTTTTCCAGGCTTTAACTTTTACCTATTCTTGTCCTTGTGTCTAAAGTGGTTCTCTTGTAGATATTATATAGTTGGATCCTGTTTTTTATCCATTTTGCCAGTCTATCTTTTGATTCGGGAGTTTAATCCATTAGCTTTTAATGTTATTATGGTAAAGTAATACTTTAAAGGAAGTACATACTTCAGCGATTTAGTATTTTGTATTTTATGTCGTATCTTATTTTTTCTCTCTCTTTTTTTACCCTCTTAGTTACCCTTACTGCTAATTTTCATTTCTACACTCCTCTGAACCATTCTCTTCTTTTCTTATCTGCGTTTATTGCTCCCTTTAGTATTTCTTGTAGAGCAAGTCTCTTGTTCATGAACTCTCTCTCTGTCTGTTTATCTGTAAACATTAAAAAGTCTTCTTCATTTTTGAAGTACAGTTTTGCTGAATATAGAATTCTTGGTTGGCAGGATTTCTCTTTCAGTATCTTAAATATATCATACCACTGCCTTTTTTTAAATTAATGTTTAAATTAAAAAAAATTACAAGAAAACAAAAACATTCTTAACATATGTTCATTCCGTTCTACATATATAATCAGTAGTTCACAATATCATCACATAGTTGCATATTCATCATCATGATCATTTCTTAGAACATTTGTATCAATTCAGAAAAACAAAAAGACAACAGAAAAATAAAACGAAAACAGAAAAAAAAATTATACATACCTTACCCCTTACCCCTCCCTTTCATGGATCACTAGCATTTCAAACTAAATTTATTTTAACATTTGTTCCCCCTATTATTTATTTTTATTCCATATGTTCTACTTGTCTGTTGACAAGGTAGATAAAAGGAGCATCAGACACAAGGTTTTCATAATCACACAGTCACATTGTGAAAGCTATATCATTATACAGTCATCATCAAGAAATATGGCTACTGGAACACAGCTCCACATTTTCAGGCAGTTCCCTCCAGCCTGTCCATTACATCTTGGATAACAAGGTGATATCTACTTAATGCATAAGAAAAACCTCCAGGATAACCTCTTGACTCTGTTTGGAATCTCTCAGCCGTTGATACTTTGTCTCATTTCACTCTTCCCCCTTTTGGTCGAGAAGGTTTTCTCAATCCCTTGATGCTGAGTCTCAGCTCATTCTAGGATTTCTGACCCATGTTGCTAGGAAGGTACACACCGCTGGGAGTCATGTCCCACGTAGAC
>PVIY010047247.1:0-10383 GCA_004026745.1 Myrmecophaga tridactyla | reverse complement strand
CAGTATTGCAGACTTTATTCAGGCATAGAGTCAGCAGCAAAGGGCACAAATGAATGAGAGGCATGGCCACACTTATTCTTTCTGTACATGCATCTTGTCTTGGGCTTGTACATATGGTCCCAGGAATTCTCCTGTTTACATGATTATCAATGTACCCTCTTTCCTAGAAATAGTTTCTGCACAGCCCTGGACACTGCACTCTATGTTCTACATTTAGCAATCTCTTGCCCCAGGCAGTACAATTTGACACTTTTCCCTCAGGATTCTGTACCTTCTACATGAAGGCAAGTTCTGGAATTGTGAGTCCCTCATCACAACCTGACAGACTGGGTCAGACACACATGCTCCAGTAGGTGCACAAGGGTTACTCTGCTCCCTCTGGAACTGGGACCAGGGATCCTCACTGGGAGCATGGGCTGGCATTGCACTAAGCTGGTGGAGGAACGGAGAAGGGATGAGCGAGAACACCATAGATCTTACCACTTTTAAATAGTCCTTTTCTTGATTCAATATTCACCCTGTTACTACAGTCCTATAACTGTTTCTCAAAGAAAGATGTTTCTTCTAGTTCTTCAAAGCTTCTGTGGGGGGGTTGTTGTTCAAATCTTCTGTGGGGGGATGGAGCCCAGAAGCATCTTGCTGTCATCTTGGTTGGGGCCAGGCTGAAGGTTTATTTTTTTTTTTAAACAAAGTATTTTGACTGCATTTTGCATCCAAAAATAGATCATTGAAGTAACCCAAACACAGGAAAACCAGAGATGGAACAAAAACATAACGGATGTCAAAATGAGTTATTTTAGTCATAATTGCCACTGTCTTTGGGAAGTAATCATATATGGAAACAAGAGTTGGATGCTCCATCCACCTCTAAGCATTGTCTCCTATCTAACTTTCCTGTAGGAGACAACATCAATATGCAAAAAATCAGTTGTATTTCTATGTACTTGCAATGAACAATCTGAAAATGAAATTAAGATGATTTCTGCTTTGTTTGAGTATTAATTTTTTTACAAACATAATCACGTAGTACTTTTGTAATTAAAAATTAAAAGTTAAAAAAATGAGGGGCCAAGATGGTGGCTTAGCGAGGTGTGGGATTAGTTCATCCTCCAGAGCAGCTAATATATAGCCAGGAACAGTACAGAACAACTGCTGGGGCCACATCAGTGACCGGGCACACAGCGTACACAAGTCTGGGCCAGCTGGACCAGCTGTGAGCCCCTCCAGAACCGTGAGTTCCCCAAGCCAAGGTGGCTGGTGCCCCTCCCCCACAGGTTGCTTCCCAGAGGGGACAGGAAAGGAACTTTACCAGCAGCAGGGGCTGAGAACAACCAAATTCCAATTGCGGAATTAATTAACAAATTCTGACTACTAAAAATAGCTCCCCAGCTCAGCTGAACCTCAAGTAAAAGCAGAGGTCACTGGTTTTTGCCCCAGGGCAGAGGGGGCAGGGCTGAAAAAGGGAAAAAAAAATCATTTTTTTTTTGGATTTGAAAAGGTCTGGGCCATAAAGGAAATGGGTGGGCACATAGGACCTGGAGATACACAAAGTAAGGTACCAACTTAAGCTCCTGATTGGCAAACTTGAGAAACAGGGGTCTGGCTCTGAAAAGGATTTTACTCTTTCGTTTTGGTGGCTGTGTTTCTATGGCTTGACTGCTCTTTGGATACAGCTGCAAGCCTTCTTGGGCTCCACTACCCGAGGCATAGGCAGAATTAAGCTTATTTGAGTGTTTGTCTGGAGACTGTACCTTTCCCAGGAGAGGGTTGGGGCCCAGTTCAGGTGGAATCCCTCCCTCAAGGAGTTCAGACTCCAGGGTCTGGAGAAGTGAAGCAATTAAAACCAAACTACAACCTCTCCTCTGTCTCCACCATGCCCCCAGCAGGGACAGTCTGCTGAAGTTAAAGGTACCACATCACCTTATGCTGGTGGGACCTTCAGGTAGAGAAACCTCACATATTGGGCAGGATAGGAAAAACAGAGAGCCCAGAGGCTTCATAGGAAAGCCTTTCAATCTTCTGGATCTCACCCTCAGGGAAAACTGATGCAGGTAACTCTTTCCTCCTGACAGGAGGCCAATTTGGTCTGGGAAAATCTGGCTGAGGTCTATAATACCTAACTACACCTGCCTAAGCAGGGTAAAAAAAAAGCCACCAAACAGGCAGGGCAAGAAACACGAAAACAAGAACTGAAAAATTCTAATCTGTTAAACAAAATCTAAGCTAGAGGTCCAGAATAAGCTGAACTGAATGTTGAAGAACAGACAGACAACAAAGTCATCCAGCAAGAAAATCCTAGGTAAAAAAAGTGAAAACAATCTCCAGAATAAACTAATTAAAGTAATTAAATACCTAGACACCAGCAAAAAATAACAAATCATACTAGGAAAATTGAAGATATGGCCCAGTCAAGGAACAAACCAACAATTCAAATGAGATACAGGAGTTGAAATAATTAATTCAGAGTGTTTGAACAGACATAGAAAACCTCATCATGAACAAATGAACAAAAAGAAGAAATTGAAAGTCTAAAAAACAAATAACAGAAATGGGAATGAAAGGCACAGTAGAAGAGATGAAAAAAACAATGGAAACCTACAATATCAGATTTCAAGAGGCAGAAGATAAGATTAGTGAACTGGAGGACAGGACATCTAAAATCTGACAAGCAAAAGAAAATAAAGGGAAAAGAATGGAAAAATATGAACAGGGACTCAGGGAATTGAATGACAACATGAAGTGCATGAATATATGTATTGTGGGTGTCCCAGGAGGAGAAGAGAAGGGAAAAGGAGGAGAAAAACTAATGGAGAAAATTATCACTGAAAATTTCCCAACTCTTGAAAGACTTAAAATTACAGATCCAAGAAGTGCAGTGTACCCCAAACAGAATAGTCCATAAAGTTAGAAGAAACTGTAGGGAAATATCTTATAAATCTTGTAATAGGAGACAGTTTCCTAGACCTTACACTGAAAGCACGAGCACTGAAGAAATAAATAAATAAATGGAACTTTTCAAAATTAAAAACTTTTGTGCATCAAAGAACTTTGTCAAGAAAGTAGAAAGACAGCTTACACAATGGGAAACAATATTTGGAAATGATATATCAGTAAAGGTGTAGTATCCAGAATATATAAAGAGATTGTTCAACTCAACAACAAAAAGACAGACAACCCAGTTACAAAATGGACAAAAGTCTTGAACAGACTTTTCTCAGAAGAGGAAATACAAATGGCCAAAAGGCACGTGAAAAGATGCTCAACTTCTCTGGCTATTAGGGAAGTGCAAATCAAAACCACAATGAGATATCATTTCACACCCACCAGAATGTCCATTATCAATAAAACAGAAAACAACAAGTGATGGAGAGGATGTGGAGAAGGAGACACACTTATCCACTGTTGTTGGAAATGTCAAATGGTACAACTGCTGTGGAAGGTAGTTTGGTGGTTCCTCAGGAAGCTAAATATAGAATTGCCATATGACCCATGTGCTGGTTTGAAAGGATGTTAGTCCCCTAGAAAAGCCATGTTTTAATCAAAATCCCACTTCATAAAGGCAGAATAATCCCCATTCAATACTGTACGTTTGCAACTGTAATCAGATCATCTCCATGGAGATATGATTTAGTCAAGAATGGTTGTTAAGCTGGATTAGGTGATGACGTCTCCACCCATTTGGGTGGATCTTGCTAAGTTTATTTAGTCCTGTAAAAGAGGAAGCATTATGGAGAATGAAGGAGATTTGGAAAGAACAGAGAATGCTGCAGCACCAGGAAGCAGCGAGTCCACTAGCCAGTGACCTTTGGAGATGAAGAAGGAAAACGCCTTCTGGGGAGCTTCATGAAACAGGAAGCCAGGAGAGGAAGCTAGCAGATGATGCCATGTTTGCCATGTGCCCTTCCAACTGAGAGAGAAGCCCTGACTGTGTTCACCATGTGCCTTCTCACATGAGAAACCCTGAACTTCATCAGCCTTCTTGAACCAAGGTATCTTTTCCTGGATGCCTTTGATTGAACATTTCTATAGACTTGTTTAATTGGGACATTTTCTCAGCCTTAGAACTGTACGCTAGCAACTTATTAAGTTCCCCTTATTAAAAGCCATTTGTTTCTTGTATATTCCATTCTGGAAGCTAGCAAAATAGAACAACACAGCAATAGCATTGCTAGGTGTCTACTCAGAGGACATGAGAACAAAGACACAAATGGACATTTGCACACCAATGTTTACAGCAGCATTATTTACAATTGCCAATAGATGGAAACAGCTAAAATGTCCATCAACAGGTGAGTGGCTAAAGAAGCTGTGGTATATACATACAATGGAATATTATGTAGCTGTAAGACAGAATAAAGTTATGAAGACTGTAACAACATGGATGGACTTTAAGGACATTATGCTGAGTGAGATTAGCCAAAACAAAAGGACAAATACTGTATAGTCTTACTGATATGAACTAACATTAAGGAATGAACTTGGATAATTACAGTTAAGAACAGAGGTCATCAGGAGATAGAAATAGTGTAGATATTGGGTATTTGGAGCTGAAGGGATACATAGTGTGCAACGGAACTGATTGTAAAAAATCAGAAATGGACAGCACAATACTACCTAACTGTAATACAATAACGTTAGAACACTGAATGAAGCCGAATGTGAGAATAATAGAGGGAAGAGGCCTGGGAGCACAAATTAAATCAGAAGGAAAGATATATGATAAAGCCTGAGATGGTATAATCTAGAAATGCCTAGCGTGTATAATGATAGTGACTAAATGTACAATTAAAAAATTTTTTGCATGAGGAAGAACAAAGGAGTATCAATAATGCATGGTGTAGAAAATAGATGATAATTCATATTTTAAAACTTTAACTTATATGTGAGACTAAAGTAAAAAATATTCATTTGGTACAAAATTTATATTTGAACTAGCAGCATTTTCTAATATAACTTACGTGGACAGCTTAATTGAACACCATAAATATATGGAACCTTGAGTAGGGCATGAGATTTTGTAGGTTTGTCCAGAGTGATGCTCTGATAAATTCCAGAAGGATTTGAACAGTGAATAAAAAAGTATTTGCAAAGTCCTCATAAGGGAATGGTGAGAAAGGGGGAAATTTCAACTTACCCAAGTGGAGAAAGAATTTTTGATATTCTCACAAGTAGTGGGGACAACCAAAGCAATAGGCTGAGCCCACAATCTTGGGGTTTGTTCATATGAACTTAACCCCACAAAGTATAGGCTAAGCCTACTTAAAATTAAGCCTAAGAGTCACCCCCAAGAGAACCTCTTTTGTTGCTCAGATGTGGCCTCTCTCTCTCTCAGCCAACACGACAAGCAAACTCACTGCCCTCCCCCTCTCTATGTGGGTCATGACTCCCAGGGGTGTGGACCTTCCTGGCAACATGGGACAACTGCCCTCCCCCTCTATATGTGGGACATGACTCCCAGGGGTGTGGACCTTCCTGGCAATATGGGACAGAAATCCTAGAGTGAGCTGGGACTCAGCACCAAGGGATTGATAAAACCTTCTCAACCAAAAGGGGTAAGAGTGAAATGAGACAAAATAAAGTGTCAATGGCTGAGAGATTCCAAACAGATTGGAGAGGTTATCCTGGAGGCTATTCTTATGCATTAAATAGATATCACCTTTTTAGTTAAGGCGTAACAGAGAGGCTGGAGGGAACTGCCTGAAAATGTAGAGCTGTGTTCTAGTAGCCATGCTTCTTGAAGATGATTGTATAATGATATAGCTTTCGCAGTGTGACTGTGTGATTGTGAAAACCTTGTGTCTGATGTGTCTTTTATCTACCTCATAGACAGATGAGTAAAACATAAGGACTAAAAATAAATAAATAATAGGGGGAACAAATGTTAAAATAAATTTAGTAGATTGAAATGCTAGTGATCAATGAAAGAGAGTGGTAAGGGATATGGTATGTATGAATTTTTTTCTATTTTCTTTTTATTTCTTTTTCTGAATTGATGCAAATGTTCTAAGAAATGATCATGATGATGAATATACAACAATGTGATGAAAAAAGAATCTTCATCTTGTATGTTGATTGGTTTTATTAATAAAAGTAAAAAAAGTTAAAAGTTAAAAATGTTTAAAGAAGCATACAAATATTGTATAAACAGTAAAATGAAATTAAGGAATTAAGATAATTTCATTTGCAATACTATTGTAAATAATAAAATATTTAGGAATAAATATGATGAAAAAAGTAAAGGACTTGGAGACTGAAAATTATGACATATTATTGAAAGAAATAAAGGAAGACCTAAATAAATGAAAAAAAAATCCCGTGTTCCTGGTTTAGAAAACTTAATGTTGTTAATTTGGCAATATTATCCAAATTAAACTACAGATTCAATTCAACTCCTATCAAAGTTCCAACTAACGTTTTTTTGCAAAAAGGTTAGGCTGATCCTCAAATTCATATGGAAATGAAAATTACCCTGAATAGGCAAAACAATCCTGAGAAAGAAGAAAATTGGACAACTCACATGTCTGGGTTTCAAAATTTACTATAATCTACAGCAATCAAAACAGTGCTAAACTGTTATAGGATTAACATATAGAGCCATGGAACAGAATTGAGAGTCCAGAAATAAACTGACATTTCTATGGTAAATTGATTTTCAACAAGAATGCCAAAACATTCAGTGGGAGTAAAGAATAAACTTTTCTACAAATGGTGCTGGGACAACTAGATATCCAAATGCAAAAGGATAAATTTGGACCCCTACCTAGTACTATTTACAAAAATTAATTCAATATGGATGAAAGTGTTAAATGTAAATGCTAAAACTAAGCTCTTTGAAGGAAACATAGAAGTAAATTTTCAAGGCCTTGGATTAGGCAAAGGTTTCTTAAACATGGCATCAAAGCACCAGCAGCAAAAGAAAAAAATAAACAAATTGGATTTTCTTAAAATTAAAGACATTACTGTGTCAAAGGACATTATCAAGAAAGCTAAAACACAACTCATAGAATGGGAGAAAACATTTGCAAATCATATATCTCAAAAGGGACTTGTATCCAAAATATATAAAGAATTCTTACCACTGAACAATAAAAAAATAAACAACCCAATTAGTAATGGGCCAAGGGTTTGGATAATTATTTTTCCAAAGAACATAGCCAATAAGCACATGAAAAACCGCTCAACCTCATTAGCCATTAGAGAAATGCAAGCAAAAATCTCAATGAAATGCCTCTTTACATCCACTAGGATATGTATAATAAAATAAGACAGACAATAACCAGTGTTGACAATGATGCAGAAAAATTGGAATCCTCATACATTGCTGGTAGGAAAGTAAAACGTTGCAGTCACTGTGGAAAACAGTCTGACAGTTCCTCAAAAAGTTTAAAATATAGTTCCATGTGACCCAGAAATTGCGCTCCCAGGTAGATATTCATTCTAGTCTGCAAGCTGCTAGAATGCAATATACCAGAAACAGAACAGCCTTTAGAAAGGGGAATATATTAAGTTGCAAATTTACATGTTCTAAGGCTGAAAAATGTTCAAATTAAAGCAACGTTATAGAAATGTCCAATCTAAGGGGAAAGATACCTTGGTTCAAGAAGGTTGATGATGTTTAGGGTTTCTCTCTCAACTGGAAAGGCACATGGTGAACATGGCAACATCGGCTAGCTTTCTTGTTTCATGACGTTTTCCTGGGTTTTTTTTTCCTTCTTCATCTCCAAAGGTCTCTGGCTACATGGACTCTCATGGCTCTTATGGCTCTGAAGCTTTTCCCAAAATGGGTCCCTCTTAACGGGCTCCATTAAGTAAGCCCACCTTGAATGGGTGGAGACACATCTCCATGCAAAGTATCTAATCGAAAGTTACCACCCACAATTGGTTAGGTTGTATCTCCATAGGAAAAATAAAAAAGCTCCCACCCAGCAATACTGAATGAGGATTAAAGGACATGGCTTTTGTGGGGTCCACAAATGCAAACTGATTCAATATTAAGAAAACTGAGGTCATATAGTCACACAAATACTTGTACAAGAATGTTCGTGGTAGCGTTATTCATAGAAACCAAAAAGTAGAGACAAAAAAGCCTGCACAAAGGCCACATTTTGTATGATATCATTTATCTGAAATGTCCAGAAGAGGCAAATTCAGAAACGGAAAATAGATTAGTGTTTCAAATGGGATGGGGGCACTGAGGAATAGGGTTTTCTGTTTGGATGACGCAAATGTGCTGAATAGTGGTGATGGTCGCACAACATCTTGAATATGGGTAAAACCACTTAATTATGCATGTTAACATTAGTTAAAACGGTGAATTTTAGTTGTGTGAATTTTATCTTAATAAAAGATCTACCTATTAAAAACTGTGTGCATGTATATCTGTAAGAGAAGATCTGGAAGTAGACAAACTGAAATGTTAAAAGTATTTACCTCTGGGAGAGGGTAGAAATGGGAATAGGCTAAATGAGAGGAATTCTGCTGTCTTGATTATTAATTTTTTTACAAACATAACCATGTACTATGTTTGTAAAAGTTAAAAATGTTTGAAGTAGGTTACAAATAATGTATAAATACTAAGATGTGAATTTTATTTAAAAATCATTGGAAGGAAATATACTATCTTATTAGCACTGGTTATGTGTGAGTAGGGAGAATTATTCATATTTTTCCAATTTTCTAAAGTTTTTAGAAGATCCATGCATTGCTTTCTAAATCAGAAGAAAAATAATTTCATAAAATGCGTCTTGGTGACAAGCATGCATTCTTAAAAGGGGGAAACTCATACTGATTGGAAACTGTGGGTTCTCTGCTTGATGTGTTCAAATGACCAATCCCTGAGATGCCAGGTTTTCAAAGAGAGGAAGAGTTTATTGCTAAGTGTGAAGCAGAAGATTGGATGGCCTATAGGCCTAAAAATCTGTCTCCCTGAACTGCAGTAACTCTGATAGTTTTATAGTATCAAAAGATGGGAAGGTTTTAGGATAATGAGAAAAATGGTTTGTGATGATGATCTTAGATATGATTTAATTATTGAGCATGCATAGACTGATTACATGCTTAGCCACAGAACGTATATAAGAAAATGGGGGCCTTAATATGACTATGGATATGATTTTTAGTATTATAATGAGGTGTATGTCACTTATAGGTTAAAGTTTAAGCTACTGTGCATGTCAGGCAGATCATTGTGGTGAGATCCCGCTCTATCTAGCTACATAATTCAGGAATTGGGTGGGTTAGTCCTGGGCTGACTCAAAGTTCCTTCATTAATGAACACTAGGAGCTGTCTAGAGATCATAAGACTCTAAAGTTGAAAACAGGATAAGGGGGTACAAGTGGGGTCAGTCACAAGGTTTTTTGAATCATAAGATAAAGGGTGTATGGTTAGACAATCATTATCAGAGATCAGGAAGGTGAATTACAGTTCAGAAATTAGGTATTTCCCTCTGGTTGTTCTAATATAACTAGAAAGCAAAATATATATATATAATGATCCAGTAACCATAATTATGTGTTAGATTCTAACTTGGTTACAAACATTGGCCATATTTCCTGGCTTTTAGGGATTTGATGATGACTTTCAGGCTAGAAGAACTTCTTTGTCTTTTTTTTTTTTTGTCTGTGTCATTTATTTATTTTAAGATTTATTTTATTTATTAAACATACCAACATACAAACACAAACATTCTTACCATATAATCATTCCATTCTATATATATAATCAGCAATTCACAATATCATCAAACAGTTGTATATTCAACATCATGATCATTTCCTAGAACATTTGCAACAATTCAGAAAAGGAAATAAAAAGAAAACAGAAAAAATTTCATACATAGCATACCCCTTACCCCTCCCTTTCATTGATCACTAGTATTTCAACCTAAATTTATTTTAACATTCGTTCCCCCTATTATTTATTTATTTTTAATCCACATGTTTTACTCATCTGGCCATAAGGTAGACAAAAGAAGCATCAGACACAAGGTTTTCACAATCACATAGTCACACTGCGAAAGCTATATTGTTATACAATCATCTTCAAGAAGAATAGCTACTAGAACACAGCTCTACATTTTCAGGCAGTTCCCTCCAGCCTCTCTGTTATGCCTTAACTAAAAAGGTGATATCTATTTAATGCATAAGAATAGCCTCCAGGATAACCTCTGGACTCTGTTTGGAATCTCTCAGCCATTGACACTTTGTCTCATTTCGCTCTTCCCCCTTTTGGTCTAGAAGGTTTTCTCACTCCCTTGATGCTGAGTCCCAGCTCATTCTAGGATTTCTGTCCTATGTTGCCAGGAAGGTCCACACCCCTGGGAGTCATGTACTACATAGAGACAGGGAGGGCAGTGAGTTTGCTTGTCGTGTTGGCTGAGAGAG
>PVIY010047246.1:0-17943 GCA_004026745.1 Myrmecophaga tridactyla | reverse complement strand
GCATGGAGGCCCGGCGGACTGCAGACAGCAAGCTGGGCCCGAGCGCAGAGGCCGCCTCCAGAGCCGGGCCTTGTTCACTGCTCACTCACCTTCCCAGGCAAGAACCTTCCAAAAACCCCCCAACTGCTCGGGCTCAATCCTATGCTTTCCCGCAGGAAAACACTTTATAAAATAGAAAGATGTCGTTGCTCGCTGCCCAGAGCTTGGACCGCAGACCTGCAGTGGTGGGAGAGGGGCGCAGTCACCGCGGGGAAGGTGGATGGGCGCAGGGGACGGAAGTCAGCTTTGTCCTGCCCTCACTCTTCACGGAGCAGGTGTCAGGAGCAAGAGAGCCCTGGCTGGGGACCTGCTTGGCCACCTCTTGGCAGGTGCTGCTCAGGTGGGCCCGGCTGCTCTCCCTGGAATGAGCAGGGCTTGTCTGTTAGCAACTTGAGCTTTGGGGTTCAGCCCAAACTTCAAAACAGGGAAATTCTGTTTACCACCTTTTTCACGCTCCTTCCCCAGGAGGTCAGCCCGGGGCCAGGAGCCCCTCTCTTTGGGGCCGCGGTCCCCACTTGCCCCTGGCTGGCTGGGGCGCCTTTGTCAGTGCACGCGAGCAGGAGGGCTGCCAGCTGTGTGCTGTCTTCCCTTCCACAAACCTTTGCTTGGCTTCCATGAACAGCACTCTGTGTCTGCCATCCTGAGATTAAGGTTCAGTGGCGGAGGCTCAAGGTGGGCCTGGCTGCAGGGGGAGGGGACGCTCAGGCTGCAGCTTCCCTGTCTCCTATCGCTCTCAACCAAGTGTCTGTGAAGTCTTACGCGCTGCTGGCCCATGTCCAACTCTCCTGGTTGTTAATGGGGCCGCAGCCTCATTTGTCTGATTTATGTCTAATATTCTCCTGGCTTATACATTTTCTCAGCAACTTAATAATGATCTATAAACCTGTCTCCCTGGACTCAGATTTGAAAGTCTGAGTCTCTGGGGACCACTTTGATTTTACAAATTTTGTAAAGTAACTGGGGGATCTAAATTCTCTTTTGGTTGGCCCCCGATTCCCGAGACAGAAACCTGGTACCCATTGTTCTGTGGTGTTACCAGCATCCTCAGAGGGTCCCCAAGGTGGGCCAAGTAGTCCTGAGCCATCCACAGTCCCTCATTCAGAGAGGAATAAAGGGTCAGTTTGATGCTGGGGGTCAAAGGTTGGTCTAGGGCCATGGGGGCTGACATCTGAGCTGAGTTCCATGGAGAGTATATGCTTACTTAGTGAAAAAGTGCTTGACCCATGGCATGGGAAATCTGATTTTGTCTTTATTTGCTATTCATTGATAAAATAACCATTCCCTGAAGATATTATGATTAATAAAATGGATTCTATGGCCTCTGCTCTCACGGAGCTTAGATTTTGGTAGAGACAGACATTTAAAAACCACACATATGAAAGCAGGATTATTAACTATGATAAATGCTATTTAACCTGAGACCTGAAGGATAAGCTTGATTTAATCAATCAAGGGGGATGGGGTGGGAGTGGGGATTAAGGCAGAGAAAGAGCCTATGCAAAGGCCCTGTGGCAGAAGGGAGCAAGATGATGTCTGGAGACCAAATGAAGGCTGATTGGTGGAGTACCGAAGGTGCAAGGTACCATGGTGGGAGAGGGGATGGAAGAGGCAGGCTGGGGCCAGACCATGCACAGCTGTGCAGACCAGGGAGGAAATTGGTCTTTATCATAAGAGCAATAAAAGAATATTGAGGGGTTTTAAGAAGATAATGATTTCCCTTGGCTTCTGATTGAGAACGAGTTTCCAGGTGCAAGCATGGAAGTAAGGAGTTGGTTAGGAGATGACTACAAATTTCCAGGAAGATTGTGGTGGCTTGGATCAAAGTGATAGATGGAGATGGAGATAAGAGCATTATTTGAGAGATATTTGAGAAGGAAAATCATCTGGACTTGATGAGCATGGGATTGAGCATGGGGCAGGAGGGACAGAGATACCTCAAGGATGGTTCCCAGGTCTGGGTTGCCCAGGGGGATGGGTAGTTGCTTGAAAATGTCACCCTCTTAAGTAGGGAAAATCGGGTTTGGTAGAGAAAATCATTAATCTAGATTTGGATGGTTTGAGGGTTTTTTTTTTTTGGGGTGCATGATCCGGGAATTGAACCCGGGTCTCCCGCATGAAAGGTGAGCATTCTACCGCTGAACCACCCATGCACCCTGGTTTGAGGTGTTTTTAGTCATGCATTTTTTCCCCATAAATTTCCAAGTACATTTTAACAAGTGGTTATAGAACAGATTTTAAAGTTTCATGTGGGTTACAGTTGCACAAGGTTTGGGTTTTAAATGTCTATTAGTCTGAAACGTCTAAGAGGAGCTGTGAAGCTGGCAGTTAGATATTTGAATCTGGCACTGAGAGTAGAGAGCTGGCTGGTGGTTGATACTTGGAACTCATCAGTGGTAAAAGAATCCATAGAGGTGGGGGAGATGGCCTAAGGAGAGTGTATAAAGTGAAGTTGTATAGACCAGCTGAGCATGGGGCCTGGGGCCCAGCCTCTTTCTACCCTGCCCACCCCAGACTTTGTGAGGCTGCTGGCTATGGGCTACCAGAACCCAAGCATGCAGGAGGTATTCTGAGTGTGGGAAGGTGGGTTCCTTCAATGTGGGGCTGTGGCTGCAGAAGGCCAGTATACCAGTTTGAATCTGTCATGAACCCCAGAAAAGCCAACTTCTTTAATCCTCATTCAGTATTGTTGGGTGGGATCTTTTTTATTGTTTCCTTGGAAATATGTTTCCACCCATTCAAGGTGTGGGTGCTTACTGGAGTCCTTTAAAAGGAAACCATGTTGTAAAGAGCTCAGAACCAACAGAGCCCACACAGCCAGAGACCTTTGGAGATGCATAAAGAAAACGCCCCCAGGGAAGCCATTGAAGAAGCCTGGAGAGAAAGCTAGCAGACATTGCCATATGCCTTTCCAGCTGAGAGTGAAACCCCAAATATCATTGGCCTTCTTGAGCCAAGGTATTTTTCCCTGGATGCCTTAGTTTGGATATTTTTATAGCCTTGCCTTAATTTGGACATTTTCATGGCCTTAGAACTGTAAACTTGTAACTTACTAAATTCCCCTTGTTAAAAGTCATTCCTGTTCTGGTAGATTTCATTCTGGCAGCTTTGACAAACTAAAGCAGCCATTGATCCCTTTCCCTTTCTCAGTGACTCTGGCCATCCTCTCTGTGGTCTGGTAAATGAACATTCCCAGAGTCCATCTCCACCAGGGTACTGGCTCCCATCCCCCAGTCAGGGGCCTTTAGGGACACATGCCCTTGGACTTTGACGTTCAAAGCTATTGATTACCAGACAGCAGGGACTTTTCATGCCTGCAGTCTAGGAACTCTGCTGTGCTGCTTTGTGTGGGGCTGAGTCAGCAAGAGCCATCCAGGCTTGAGCTCCAGCCAAGGGGAGCTGGTGACTTTCTCTGGGGAGGAGGGAGGATCACTCAGTTTGCTCATGCAGTGTGGCCCTGGTCACTCCCACTCATCATTTTGGGTGGGTTGTTGCTATTTTAGAAGTGATGCCCAGAGTTTTTGCTTATGAGGAAAATCATTAGTGTTCAGAGGAATAAATTTTTTGGCAGGGCTGAAAATATCTTCTTTCCTTTTCTTTATTCATTGTTATGAATTGCAATCAAAGACAGTTTAATGGTGAAATTGCTATAAAATGGCAGAGAAAACATTTCTTTGAGTATTAGTTTTGTTTTAGTAAATTACAAAGTAGTGATTTAACTTGCCACCTTCAGGATTATTTCTTCCTCTCAGTGGGGTAATATAATCAGCAAAATCTACTATGGCCTTCATTTTCTAGAGAACACAGATAAATAATCCTCCAATATGTTCTCAAGCCAACTAAATTATCTGTAACTTTTGATATCCCCTATCAAGAACCAAGGGGAGATATCACTCTGGAGAGGGAGGCAGTGCTGCAGGTTCATAAGAGGTACAGCAATGCAGCCAGAGGGTTAAAGATGGAAGTTGGACCCAGGTGGAGAGTCACTTCAGGAGGGGGCTGTATGTCCAGATGTGTGGAGGGGTTTCCCTGATGGCCTTGCTGTTTCAAGGCTGGCTGGTATCCACAGGTAAAATGGTGTTCCAGAGAAATGGCCAGAGGCTGAGTCTAACTGTGGGGGCCCCATTGGCCCACTGGTGATAAAGCCTATGAGTGTGCTATATCCACTTCCAATCCAATTATTTAACAGATGTTTTCTGAGCCCTGCTATGTGGCAGTCCCTGCATGTTGGGTTCTATTGAGATAACAGGTCCCATATCTGCCTATTGTGGAGTTCAGAGTGTGGAGGGACAACTGAAACACAAGGACCAAGAAGTGTATTGATCATAGCGAATGAACTCAGGTGAGCAATCATTCTGCATGGAGCTTTAAGCTGAGAGCTCATGCTGAGGCGAGAAGGCTCACGGACTCTTCCAAGAATAGGAGGGAAGAGAAGGAAGATTATCCCAGGCAGAAGGAACAGCATTGGCAAAGGCACAGAACTGTGAAGTCCTGGAACTTATTGAAGGCATCTTGCAGGTAGGGTAGCTAGGGGTGATTTTCTGGGAAGAATGGGTGAGAGGATGAGAGGAAGTTGGGGCCAGATGGTGAGGATCTTGAATGGTGTGGTAGTTAGATTCAGTTGTCAACTTGGCCAGGTGAAGGCACCTAGTTCTGTTGCTGTGGACATGAGCCAATGGTACGTGAACCTCATCTGTTGCTCATTACATCTGTAGTCGGCTAAGAGGCGTGCCTGCTGCAGTGAATGATGTTTGACTTAATTGGCTGGTGCTCAAATGAGAGAGCTCAACGTAGCACAGCCCAAGCAGCTCAGCATACCTCATCTCAGCACTCGCAGCTCAGCCCAGGCCTTTGGAGATGCAGAGAGGAATCACCCCGGGGTAGGTTGTTGGAACCCAGAGGCCTGGAGAGAAGGCCAGTAGAGACCACCCTGTGCCTTCCCATTTAAGAAAGGATCTCAGATTCTTTCTTACATTAGCTGCCTTTCCTCTGAAGAACTAACAAAATAAATCCCCTTTTATTAAACGCCAATCCATCTCTGGTGTGTTGCATTTTGGCAGCTAGCAAACTAGAACAAATGGTAACTCAGAATCCTCGTGGGCCTTACTGGCAGATAGAATGGCTCTAGGACCTTGGAAGAGACCCTCTGGGACTCTTCACTCTGCAGCCTAACCCTTCTATCTAGAGAGGCTGCACGTGAGGGAAGGCGGGGGTGCAGAAGGAAGGGGGTGCAGAGAGCAGAGTTGGCGGTGGAACAGTCTGGAAAAATCTGCTTCACTTTTATTGATACCGTAGATGACTCTGGGTAAATTACTCAGCCTCTCTGAGCCTCAGTTTCCTCATCTCTAGAATGGGACAGTAATCCATAGCGTCTTTAACCTATAGGCTGCTCTGAGGGACCAATGAAATCAGGGGAACCCCAACTACAGAAGAGTTAGGCAGTCTCTGGTCCTGGCGATCCGTGTCTCCATATTTCCACAGACTAATTTGCTGATTCTGAGGAGGAAAGGATGACCTTGAGAGAGCAGATTGCCTCAGAGTAGTCATTAACCTGGATCAAGAGGCAGATTGGCCACCACGTACCTTATTGGCACTCATTAAATCCTGCTTAAATTGAAAAAAAAAAAAAAGAAAAGAGGCAGAGGTAGGCTAGCTGGACAGTTCCCTGGAGCCCTATTTCTGAAGGAACCTAACCTAGTCCTGCATATTCAAGAAGGTGGTGCAAGCTGCAATGACTGGACATCTCCCCAGAGAGCACGTAGTTGTTAGAAATTACCTTGCAGGGCTTCTGAGGAGTAGGATAGGCTTTCAGGGGGCATGATTTAGTAGCTGCCACCTGTGTCTGGAGGAGGCCAGTCTGACGACTGCAGGGCCTGCGTTTTGCTGAAAGGGGTGAAATCTGAATTGCTCAGGGTAATAGAGGAGGAAGGGCTGTAAGTATCAACTTCAGTGCCTCTCCCCCACTGAATCTGTCCTTCCTGAACACAATAGTCAGCTCTTCTTTCAATGAACTGATAGACAAATATTGAGCAAATATCAATTTGAAAAGGCTGCAAATTATTAGGGTGGCCTCATGTCTTAGTCTAGTCTTAGAATAATAGTGGTATAGCCTAGAGCTGTGCTGTCCAATGTGGCAGCCGCTAGCCATATGGGACAATTGAACCTTTGAAGTGTGGCATCATTGTGATGCACTATAGGAATGAAATACACACTGGATTCTGATGACTCTGTACCTAAAATCATTATAATTTTTATACTGATCATATGTTGAAATGGTATTTTAGATATACTGCGTTGAATAAAATATGTCATTAAAATTAGTTTTACTTCTTAATGTGACTACTAGAAGGTTGAAAATTGTGTTTGTGACTTTACATTTATTTCTAGTGGACAGCACTGGTCTAGTGGTTTGTTATGGTGCTCTAGTTTGCTAGCTGCAGGAATTCAATATACCAGAAATGGAATGACTTTCAAAAAGGGAAATTTAATACATTGTTAGTTTATAGTTCTAAGGCTGAGATAATGTCCCAGTTAAAGCAAGTTTATAGAAATGTCCAATCAAAGGTATCCATGGAAAGATACCTTAGTTCAAGAAGGCCACTGAAGTTCAGGGTTTCTCTCTCAAGTGAGAAGGCACATGGCGAACAGGGTCAAGGTTTCTCTCTCATCTGGAAAGGCACGTGGTGAACATGGTGTCATGTGCTAGCTTTCCCTCCTGGCTTCCTGTTTCATGAAGCTCCCTGGGAGGCATTTTCCTTCTTCATCTCCAAAGGCCACTGGCTGGTGGACTCTCTGCTTCTCATGTTCTGCTCTCTCAGAATCTCCAGCTTTCTCCAAAATGTTTCCTCTTTTATTAGGATTCCAGTAAATTAATCAAGACCAACCCGAATGGGTGGAGATATGTCTCCACCTAATCCAGTTTAACAACCTCTCTTGATTGAGTCACATATCCAGGGGGATGATCTAATTACAGTTTCAAACATACAGTACTGAATAGGGATTAGAAGAAATGGCTGGATTTATAAAATGAGATTAGGATTAAAACATGGCTTTTCTAGGGGACATACATCCTTTCAAACCAGCACATATGGGTTGGATTTGTGCCCCTCCAAAAGACGTCTTAAAGTGCTCACCCCCAGTACCCGTGAATGTGAAATAGGGTCTTTGCAGATGTGATCAAGTTAAGATGAGGTCGTACTGGAATAGGGTGAGTCCTAATTCAACATGACTGGTGACCTTACAAGAAGAGAATGGACACAGAGGGAAGGTGGACTTGTGAAGATGGAGACAGAGGTTGGAGTGATGCTGCTGAAAACCATGGACCATCTGGGACTGTCAGAAGCTGGAAGAGCAAGGAAGGATCCTGCCCTAAAGGCTTCAGAGGAAGCGCCTTGATTCTGGACTTGTGGCTTCCAGAACTGTGGGAGAACACATTTCTATTGTTTTAAGCTGCCCAGTTTGTAGTAGTGTGTTAGGCAGCCCCAGGAAACTAAACTGAGACTGAAGGGAGGAAGCATTATAGATGAGGGTCCTTTGCAAAAATAAGAGTGTCCCTTCCTGCCTGGTCTGGACGCTGGAGTGGCACTCAGTCTTGGCGGCTCCATATGGCGGTTGATCCTCTCTGTTGATCCTGCTGGAAAACCGTCCCTGGGCCAGTCCATGATGGGCTGGATGTGGGGTTGCCAGAAAGTGCTGCTTGAGGAGCCTAGGTGAGGACAGTGGAGAGGCCCCATTGAGTTCTGTAGAGAAGGTCACTGCAGGGGTTTTGTTCATAAGGACCTTCTTCACTAGACTGAGAGCTCTTCAGGGCTGGGAAGCAGCTCGGATTCACTTATGTAACTGCAGGACCTGGCACAGATCCTGAACACGGGGGGCTGGTTGGATAGATAGATGGGTAGGTGGGTGTGTGGCAGGATGATTTCTTGAGGACAGAGATGAACCTAGAGACTGAAGACAGTGCAGCTGGATGCATGGGTAACTTTAAGAAGTTCAGATGGATGGACGGATGTATAATTGGATGGAAAGACGGATGAACAAAAAGATGGATGAAAATAGAGGGTGATGAATGTGGGGACAGACGAAGGATGGATGGATGGTTTAATGTATGTGTGGATGGATAAATAGATGGAGTGGGTAAAAAGAAGATGGGTGATTGGATGGATATTTGGATGGATGGGATGATGGAGGTTGAAGAATGTATGAATGCAGAGGCTCATTCCAACACAACCTTAGCCAAATCCTGGTGAGGACATCACCTATTATGGTCAGCATATAGCAGATTTCTCTATTCAGGCTCTCTGTGCTGTGCCCAGACATGTCTGGCACATCTCCAGCCTTTCATTGGCTTCTCTGGAGAATTCTCATTGTGATGGCTATGCTAATCAACTCTCTCTCCATAATTAGAACTGTCAGGTCCCTGGCAAGCCACCTCTGTCATTTCTTGGGGGCAGGCTGGAACACGATGTGTCGGGTTGGTGGGTAGATGGTATGTTTGTATGACTGTGTGTGGGGATGGTATGTTTGTATGACTGTGTGTGGGGAATACTTTATGACAGGTCAGTCCTTTTTTTATGCAAACCTCATAGGATTTTCCAAATTATCAAGGAATGAAGAGTGTGAATGAGAGGGAAGAAGAAGAAAGTATCTCAAAGGATTCTGAATTGCTGGGAGAGGAGAGACAAGATGCAAAGGAATTTCTTTTTAGGACAACATTCCCATTCCCCGTGGGACTATACGTGAGCAGATATGGACCTTCCAGAAAGTGCTTCCTTGGATAGCCTCTCCCCTCACCCCTTTTTTTTCCTTAGCTTTCCTGAGAGATCCCATGGAGAGGCCACATCTCCTGTGGGGAATACGTCTCAGAGAGAAGAAAGAACAGCCTCATTTCTCTGGGTTTGAATCGCCTTTCAGCGGAAGAAGTATGTGCTGGGAGGTGAAGCTTTTCGTCTCCCTAGTGACGGGGGCCCAGAGGGCAGGGAGGGGGCCTGAGCTGGCCCCAGGCAACCACCGCCCAGGGCAGAGGGAGGGAGCATGTCAGGTCTGGCCCTTTGAAGCTCTGGATTTTCTGCATCAGCAAAGGCTTTAATCATTGTGATCAGCAGTCACCTCATCACTGTTAATTGAATTACATTTCAAGCAGTGTTTCTGGAGAGGTTCTGTTGCCAGTGGTGTGGAAGGACAGCTGGGGCCTCTGCACAGCACAGCCTCTTTGCTCTTTGGGGAGCTGTCTGAATGCATAGACACCAGCAGTGCTTCCTCAGAAAATGGACGAGACTTTCCGTGGATCCCTTCCCCCTCCGTATCTCATCCTTTATACTCTGAAGAGTGCATGGCTTGGCTTTCTCCACTGTGAAATCAGAATAATCTGGACACCCTTTCATTAAGGCACTCTCAGTACAATTAGATATCCAGAAGGCACACACATCTGACCCCAAGCCCACTGGCGAGAATAAAGTAAAGGGACAGCTGCATTGCAGGTTCCCTTGAGGAGGCTTCAGGAGGGGTTCCAAAGCAAATCCCTAAACGTTCTTTCACTCATCTATCTCTGTGAAGCCTGGCACTTCTAGCAGCTGCACAGATCTCTGCTTTCTCATCGAAATGCCCACTCTCTGGTTGGGCTTTCTCCTGTTACTCTTCCTGGCTCTGCCCAAGTGCTTCTAAGCAACTCCCAGTTCCAAAACTGTTGCTTTCCTTCCAGTGAAGACAAGTCCATGCTTATGAAGGTGGCTTTCGGCTCTCTGGATTATCCTGTTCCCCTCCCACCCCGACCCGGACAAGCCCAGAGCAGGGAGCAGCACAGCTGTCACCGAGCCAGCTTGGCCAGACTTGCCTGAGCAGGTCCATCTCGGCTGTGCTGGGACTAGGAGAAGCCTTGGGGGGTCCAGTGCTGGGGCGGGCAGAGCTGAGGACAGGGAATCTGAGGACGAGGTGTCCTTAGCTTGTCCATTGCATCCCGAGGGTGCACCTTCAGAGACATGTTAGTAAATTGTCCGGGGTTCTGAGAAGCAGAAACCCACACAAACTAGTCAATGGCAAAAAATGTATTATAGGAACCTAGGAGTTTCTTCTAGAACCCCGGGACAGGAAGGAGGCTGGGACCCTGGAATGGGCTGGACCGGCACCTGGAGAGTTGTTGGTGTCCTCTACCGCGCCTCTCCCTGCAGGCAGGCTGCCCTCCCCTTTGCTGGCCCCACAGAGGAGGGTGGACAGCTCGTAGCCCCTGAGCTCTGACTTGACTCCAGCTCTAGTCGTGAGGAAATTAACAAGTTGATTCTGAGTCCAAGTTCCTGGAGCAGGTGCTCCCCCACTTTGGGTCAGGTAGTGCCCCAGACCAGGGAAGGGGGGCCGTGGCTGCCAGGTCCCACCCACGTGGTCATGGGAAGGCAGTTCCCGGGAAAGGGGATGATTCATGGCTGGACAGACACGCCCTTAGGGGCTTAGCACAGGAGCTACTCACTGAATTAAAGGAATACCTTGGGACTTCCATTGCTATTGATATGGCTATGATCAAACGAAATAGAATTGTGTACCAGAGCATTGTTGTCTGCAGTTTTCATGTTACTATAGTCATTTTATAGACTGTAGGTGGCTTTATTACAAATTACTTAAGACTCATTGTGGGACATTTAACTAGTTTTAAGATTGTTTTTTCTTTTTTACTGTTACTGATGCTATAACAATAGCCAACTTTTTATATGAGGCTTTTTCAAAGTTTTGGATTATTTTCTTTGAAGTAGATTGCTAGAAGTGAAATTATTGGTCAAGGTTCTTGTTTGCAAGGGAGAGAATCCTAGGATATTTAAGCAGAAAGGAAACTTGATACCAGATATTAGGAAGCTGTGGAGGATGGGGGGTGCAGAGACTACAGGGTGATGCCACACGGCTAGGAACAGCGCAGCCAGGATCAGCGCTGCACTCCATGGGTGGGGCTGTTCGAGGGAAACACCAAAGCTGTCACTGCCTCCTGTTTGGCACTGATCACCCCAGGAACCAGACTCCACGAGCTCTGCCTCAGGTGCTCTAGAGGGAGCGATTGCCTCTAATACCACACCTACGCAAAGACAGAGCTCCTCGCAGTTGGCTGCCATTTTGCTGCTCCCTTCTGAATCCAAGTCCCATATGGGTAGATCTGATTGCAAAAAGCCAGGACAGACACATGCCGTCTAGCAATAAGGAAATCCGATAAGTGGATTTTTGGATTTTGAATATGGAAAGGTAAGATTTGCATGAAACTAACACAATATCAGGGGGCTATTAAGAAGACGCTTAATAAGCTTTATAAGCTAAGCCAAGAATAACGGATGCCTGCTATCTGTTCAGATGGGAGTTTAGAGGGAAGACCTTCCAGCCCAGAGCAGTGGTTCAGTTACGTTGTCAGGAGACCAGAAGTTTCACGTCTTTCAGTGTGTTGGCAGTGCGTTCCCTCGTGGTCCAACGTGGCTGCCATAGCTCTAAGCATCACATCCTTGCTTGACAGAATCTCAAAGAGGAAGGATTAGAGTAGGAGCAAAAGGGCTTTCGTCTTAAGGGCTCTCTCTTTCCAGGGATGAATATCTCCAGCACACTTTGCTTTACACGCTCTAGACCCTGCTCTGGTAAAAGGTAACAGGACACTGTTCCCCAAATAAAATTTAGGTTTTGCTAGCAGGAAAGAAGCAGCAGTGGGTTTTGGGAAGGCAGAGGTGTCTGCCATAAGGGGCATTAACTTTTTTGTATGAACATTTAAGACTTCAGATACACATTGCCAAATTGCTTCTGAGCGTATGCTACCAACTTAAATTCTTACAAGCAGCGTAAGAGGCTGTCTGTTTCACCACACTCTCCCCAACAACTGTATAATTATTTTTATCCACCACCCCAAACTCTCTTCTTAGTAGTTCTGATAGTATTTTTAGATTAAATTATCCTGCATCTTATAGGAATGCAATCATTATCACGAGTGAATGAATGGAAATGATAGTGTCGTCTCAGTTTTGATAGTTACATTTTAAATACTATTTCTTATTGTGTTGATTGGAATTTTCTGACCGTGTTAGAGAATAATGGCAAAGGTCAGAGAGCCTCCATGCTGTTCTTGATTTCAGTGTCAGAACTCAGTGCTGCACTGACTGACAGGTCTGATGTGAGCTCTTCATTTGAGATATGTGTTAAATTTGAGATACTGGTTGCAGGTGTGCAATCAATTAAATAGTGGCTTTTTAGGGGCTGGGGTGAGGAGGGAAAGAGTTATTTAATATTAGTCTTACACATTGATTAAAAGATTCTTATTTCAAATATATTAAATGGAGAAAAAATAAGCCTTAAAGTAACCAAGGGAAATACACAGACACAGGCACACACGTGTGTGTATATATATATGTATATATATGTATGATACATATATGTATATTTCCATTGTTAGTGGTGTCATATCATTTAAAATACAATCATTTGATATAAACAGTATCCTCATGAAGGATAAATTCTTTATACATTATATGCGATATTATGTTCAGCAAGTATCATTTTATTCCCAGTTTTTAGAATTTTCACGAAGAATGGATGTTGAAATTAACGAGAGTCTAAGGGTAAGATCATCATTAAAAAATATTGATGCCCTGATGTGACAGATTATATGACTGATTTCTTAATGTTAACAGTTTTTGAAATCCTGAGCTAAGCCCTATTTTATAGTCTTATTCTTTATAAGAATAATGTATTATTCTTTTAGTATTCACGTTTAATTTTATTTTCTGGTATTTTATTTAGGACTATTATACCTATTTTCATAAGTGAGTAGGATCCATAGTGTTTTTTCTTACTATTCCTGTGAGATTTTGGTGTTAGAATTGTGGTAGTTTCAATTAGGTTGCTGTTCATCTTTTTTCCATGTGATAGAACAGTTCACACAATTTGGGAATTAGGAGTTTCTTAAAAGTTAAATTCAACGTCTGGAACTAGCGCCCTTTATGGAGGTAATTATTTGATAACGTGTTCAAGGTTTTCCTAGATTATTGGTCTTTAATAAAGTATTCTAATAGGGTTGACTTTGGTAATTCTTGTTTTTCCGAGAAAATCATCCTTTTCGTTGAGATCTTCAAATTCATTAGCGAAAAATAGCTAAGTGTCTCACAACTTTAACACCTCCCCTGTATCTGTTACATCTGTTATTTAAAATTCGTTTTTGTTGTTGAAATTTGTCAGAGAGTTGAATAATTCAAATTTGTTTTTCTCCCAAAGAATAACTTTGGATGCATTTATTATTTTTTAGTTTATTTAAGCCCTCTCTATTTTTCTTGAAATAATAATATTTTCAATCTGAATTACTTTTTTTGTTTTTACTCATATAGTGAGAGTTTGGCTTCGCATCTGAGCTGTGAAGTTGGCATTTCTGGGCATATTTTTCCTTGAATAAACCCTCCGAGGCAGGGATCTTTTTCCTTTTCTTCTTCAACCTGTCCCCAATGTCTAGAACACATAGCAGGGTCTTAACTTGTTGACCAAATTTTAGTTTGTTGGCCAAGTGAGAGAATGAAATTGGGGAATGGCAGGAAGCTGTGAGAGCTTAGTGGGGCAGGGGGCGCAGGTCACAAGCTTGCCTTACCACTGCCTCACCCCTCAAAAACAGCTGCCCACATGGTGCAAGAGAAATCCTCTCCTGGATCTTGTGGTCACCAGTGTAAGGGGCCATCCCTGCACGGGCTCCTGTCCCCATGTCAGGGGGTGAGATGTCTTTAGTCCACAGAAAGAGGTTCTGGTGGGAGGATGAGGTGGGGAGAGCAGGTGGAAGCTTAGGGCAGGAGATGAGTTTCTAGGATGAAGGGTGGACACAGAGGAGGGGTCTTGGGGAAGGAGTTGAGGCAAAAGAAGAAGCAATTATTTTGAAAAAGACCTCTTGGCAAGGTCTAATTTCTGACCCTGGAGAGCTCTGAACTTGAGCCCAGAATTCCTAACCTGTGCTGGTGAGAGTAGGGTGACTGTGGCCCCAGGGGGACCACTGGGCTAGTTGAGGGTGCAGGGGTACCCCATAGGTGGACATCTACCTCCATCCCACCCCTAGCTAGGATTGTTAGAAAAAATAGAGGATGCACAGTCAAAGTTAGAATTTTAGATAATTAATGAGAAGTTTTATATAAGTGTGTCCTGTGGATTCGGGGCCTCATGTTTTGCCCATCTTGGAGGCAGGTTGTTCTAGTTTGCTAGCTGCTAGAATGCAGTATGCCAGAAACAGAATGGCTTTTAAAAAGGGGAATTTATTAAGTTGCTAGTTTACAGTTCTAAGGCCAAGAAAATGTCCCAATTAAAACAAGTCTATAGAAATGTCCAATCAAAGGCATCCAGAGAAGGATACCTTGGTTCAAGAAGGCCGATGAAGTTCAAGATTTCTCTCTCAAGTGAGAAGGCACATAGTGAAAGGGCACGTGGCGAACACAGCGTCATCTGCTAGCTTCTTCTCCTGGTTTCCTGTTTCATGAAGCCCTCCAGGAGGTGTTTTCCTTCTTCATCTCCAAAGGTCGCAGGCTCATGGACTCTCTGCTTCGTGGTGCTGCAGCATTCTCTGCTCTCTCCGAATCTCCTTTATTCTCCAAAATGTTTCCCCTTTTACAGGACTCAGAAACTCCTCAAGACCCACCCAAATGGGTGGAGACATGTTGTCACCTAATCCAATTTAACAACTACTTTTGATTAAATTACATTTCCAGGGAGATGATCTGATTACAGTTTCAAACATACAGTATTGAATAGGAATTATTCTGCCTTTATGAAATGGGATTTAGATTAAAACATGGCTTTTCTAGGGGACATACATCCTTTCAAACCAGCACACAGGTCATTCCCAGAATCTGGGAAGGGCTCCTCATTGGGAAGGAGGTAAGGTACCCCCCTCTCCCCCAGTCCTACCCTCAGACACTCCCAGCAAGAAGTTAAGTCTTCAGACATGAAAAACCAAGACTGCTTCTCCAATGTGACTGTGGACTAAGCAAGTTCCTAAACCTTTTTGCATGTGATAATGTCTTTTTAGACAAGGAAAGTTTGGTTTCACTGGCTCTGCTGGATACAGAGATGAGGGAGATGAGAACTTGCTTTCCAGGAGGGCACAATCAGTCAAAGGAAGTGAAGCAAAAGCAGAGGAATTAGGAGAGTTAGGGGCTCGGCCAGGAGGCTAGACTTGGGGCGTGGGGGGGAGTGAGATGGGGCATAGAGATGACCAGAAGCCGAAGGGGAGCCAGATAGTCACAGAGTGGAAGGTGTGAAGGATGTAAGGTCACGTGCTCTCCCTCCTAGGCATTTCCTTAGTGTCTTCTGCTAACAGGAGCACTGGAAAAATTGAAGGACGAATTCCAAGTTTCCAGGTTACAGAGTAAACTTTGGGAAGTAAGTGTAACAGAGGAGATAACCTCTAGGTATTGTCATGAAGTCTGTGTTACCCTTAGACTAGCCTCATTTACTTCTGGCAGAAGGTTAAAAACTATACAAATAATTTTAATGGACATAATTATGTTCTCATCACAAAATAATGTGGCTCCATTCCATACTTACTCGAAAATGATCACTGTGTGAACAGCTATTAATTAGTGAATAGCTTTGGAAAAAAACTTCAATAGATTTGGGAAGCATTGTTAATAACCCATTACGATGTGTCTGGGGGTCAAATCAACATGTTGTGTCAAAGCATAGATTTATGACTTCATTTTTAATCTTTGCAAAATAATTAAGAATGTGCTGTGCATCTGACGGGCAGATTGGAGGCACAGAACCCATATATCTGCATTAGAAAGGGAATGGATCATTTCTGGCCAAAATGGAGATCAAAGCTTTTTTGACATTTGGCAAGAGCCATGCACATTTTATAGCTTCTGAAAAAGTATTAGTGGTTTTAGATAAACAGCATTTGGCTTTTACTTCCCTTTCCCCATGATCTCCCAAGCCAAGAGAGGGCAATCACAGGGTGTCAGGAACTTCTGTCCTTGACTTGAAATTTGGGGAGTTTAGCACTGCTCTGGCAAAGTGGGCGCATTTCTATATTACTCTTTGCCTTTCCCTAGGGGGTGTGGGGGAAGCAGTTCTTCCTTTCTTCTGAGGGATACCGTGACCCTTTTGAGGGAGATGCTGGAATCCCTTTTCCTGCAGCCTTCCTGCCTCCCTGGAACCTGGAAATCTGAACCTTTGGGGCCCCACCTCCTGGACTTCTCTGGAATTCTTGTTGGTGACAGGAGAGGGAGCTGTGCTTACAGAGTGTCTGTGTGTGCCAGGTGCTGTGCTAGACGCTACACACATTATCTCACTGTCATGCTGGTTTGACCAGGGAGGAAACTGAAGCTCAGAGAGGTGTGGGGTCTGCTTGTTCAGCTTGGGAAGAAAGCCCAAGCTTGGAGAAATCCTTTGGATCCAATATGCCATCTGTCACTTGACTCCCTCGTGTGATTTACCTGTGAAGAGGTGATCTAGCCCGGGGTTGGACACCTCTTGTGGAGTGGAGCTCACTACCAAAATGTAGAAAAAGCATATAAAGTTAAAAATGACCGTTCCCCCCACCCCCCTTCCAATCCTCTATTGTCTATTCCTCGGTGGCTATCACTGTTAGCAGTTGTGTGTGTGTATCATTCCAAATATTTTCCTTTGCATATATACACATATACTATTTTTAGGGTAAGGGGGATCATGTATGCTGCTCTGTGACATGCTTTTCACTTAGCAATAAAATATATATGCTCTTCCTGTATCTGTCTTTCTCTGTCTAGTTGGTTCTACCTTCAGATGACGTTCTTCCAAATAGTTGTGTAAGGAACCACCAGACTGTCTTCCATAGTGGCTGCACCATTATACATTCCCACCAGCAGTGCATATGTGTCCCAATTTCTCCACATCCTCTCCAACATTTATAGTTTCCTGTTTGTTTAATAGCAGATGTTCTTATTTTTTTATTGTGAAAAACAACATATATACGAAAAAGCAATCCATTTCAAGGCATGCCGCAACAATTAGTTATAGAACAGATTTCAGAGTTTGGTAGGAGTTACAGTTCCACAATTTTAGGTTTTTACTTCCAACTGTTCCAAGACACTGGAGACTAAAAGAAATACCAATATAATGATTCAGTAGTCATACTCATTTGTTAAATCGTATCTTCTTTGTTATAACTCCTCCTTCTCCTCTGATTTTTCCCCCCACTCTTTAGGGGTAGCTTCTGGAGGCTCTATTTGAGTAGCCTCTTGACTCTACTTGAACTCTCTCAGCCACTGATACTTTATTTGTTACAATTCTTTTCCCTCTTTTGATCAGGAGGGCGTTGTCAAACTCACAGTGCCAGGGCCAGGCTTATCCGCAGGAGTCCTCTCTCACATCACCAGGGAGACTTTCACCCCTGGATGCCATGTCCCATATAGCAGGGAGGGTAATGATTTCACTTGCAGAGTTAGGCTTGGAGAGAGAGAGGCCATATCTGAGCAACGAAAGAGGTCCTCCAGAATGAACTCCCAGGCATAACCGTAGGTAAACTTGGCTTCTCTGCTATATGCATAAGCTTCATGAGAGCAGGCCTGAAAATCAAGGGCTTGGCCCATTGATGTGGGAGTCCCTAATGTTTGAGACAGTATCAGGGGTTTCCCTGGTGGTAAGGTTTCATAGTTCCATATTTTTTCTCCCATCTCTCAAGGGACTTTGCCAATACTTTTAAATGATCTGCCAGACATACTTTGGGATGTATCCAGGCATAACATTAAGCCATATAGAATTACTGGGCTCCCTGTTTTTGGATGTTTAAATGATCTATCCAGATAGGTTGAATTAGATTATATGCTACAGAAAACTTAGGTTTCGTACAAAATAAATCTCCCTTCCTTTGGTTTCATACAGTAGGTGAAGTTCTAAAATAGACAATGTTCTCCTTATCTCTGCATTCTTTTTTACCTTAGTCCTGACCTGATC
>PVIY010047245.1:0-17988 GCA_004026745.1 Myrmecophaga tridactyla | reverse complement strand
CCTGAAAATGTAGAGCTGTGTTCCAGTAGCCATGTTTCTTGATGATGATTGAACAATGATAAAGCTTTCACAATGAGACTCTGTGAATGTGAAAACCTTGTGTCTGATGCTCCTTTCAGCTACTATATCAACAAAAGAGTAGAACATATGGAATAAAAATAAATAATAGGGGGAACAAATGTTAAAATAAATTTAGTTTTAAATGCTAGTGATAAATGAAAGCAAGGGGTAAGGGGTATGGTAGGTATAATCTTTTTATCTCTATTATCGTTTTATTCCTTTTTCTGATGTCTTTTTATTTCTTTTTCTAAATCGATGCAAATGTTCTAAGAAATGATGAATATGCAACTATGTGATAATATTAAGAATTACTGATTGTATATGTAGAATGGAATGATATTTTAATGTTCTTTTGTTAAGTTTTTTAATTAATAAAAAAGTTTATTAAAAAAATAATAAAAAAATAAAAAAATAAATCAAAAGACACAGATGTAAGGGTTTATTTTTTTTAACTCAATTCATTTCTGTGAGGTCAGTAGTAATGCCCATCTACCCCCAATTCTGAATTTAGTTATTGTATTCTTTTTTTTATTCGTCAGTCTACCAAAAGTCTTACTAATTTCTTACTGGTATTTTCAAAGAATGAACTATTGCTGTCATTAATGCTATTGTTTTCTTAATTCTCTATTTCATTTATCACTGCTTTAATATTTATTTCCTTTCTTCAGCTCACTCTGGGTTTAGTATTTTTTTTTTTTCTTCAAGGATTCCCCAGTGGTGATGTTTGATCTTTCTTTTCTTAAGCATTTAGAGCTGCATCCCAAAAGTTTTGGTATGCATGTTCTCATTTTCATTTACCTCCAGATATTTCCTAATTTCCCCTGGAATTTTTTTTGACACATCGGTTGTTTAACAGTGTATTTTTTCATATTCACATATTTGTGAATTTTCAATTTCTTTCTGTTACTGATTTCTAGCTTCATTCCACTGTGATCAGAGAAGATACAGTGTTATGATTTCAATATTTTCAAACTTTTTGAAATTTGTTTTGTGATCTAACATATGCTCTATTCTGGAGAATGATCCACCTGCACTAGAGATGAATGTGTATTCTGCTGTTGTTGCGTTGAGTGTTCCATATGTATGGTATGTCTATGGTTTACAGTATCGTTCAAGTCTTCTTTCCCTATTGACCTTCTGTCTAAATGTTCCATCCATTACTGAAAGTGGTATATTAAGGTCTCCTACTATTAATGTGCATTTGCTTCACATATTTTGGGGCTCTGGATTAGGTCCATATATATTTATGTCTAATGTCTTCCTGCTAAATTGACCCTTTATCAGTATATAGCAATTTTGTTTGTCTTTTGTAACAGTTTTTTACTTAAAGTCTCTTTTATCTGATATTAGAACAGCCACCACAGCTCTTTTGTGGTTACTACTTGCATACCTAGTACTTTCAATCTGCTCAGGTCTTTGAATTTAAGATGAGTCTCTCTTAAACAGCATATAGTACGGTCATGCTTTTTAAGCCATTTAGTGAGTATCTGTCTTTTGAATGGAGATTTTAATCCATTTACATTTGGAATCACTACTGATAATGCAGGACTTCTGCTATTTTGTGATTTGGTCTTTAAATCACACCTTTTTTGGGGATCCTCAATTCTTCCATTAATGTCTTCTTTCACATTTATTTTTTCATACTGTACTATTTTTAATTCATTCTCATTTCTCTCTGTACATACTTTTCATATTTTCATTAAAATTATCATGGGACTTAAATTTAACATCTCAAATCTATTAACAATCATGTTTCATTTGATACTAAATAAATTTCAATAGCATACAAATATTCCATTCCTATACCCTTCCATCCTCCCATCTTTTTACTGCGCTTGTTACAAATAATTTCTTTATATATTATATGTCTAAAACCATAGATTTATCATTATGTCTTATGTATTTACATTTTAGAACCTGTAAAAAATGAAGATACATGCCAAAAATACAATAGCACTGGCATTTATAATTACTTATGTGGTTATGTTTTATGCAGCTCTTAATTTCTTTAAGTTGTTTCAATTCATTATCTATAGTGTCCTAGACTCTAGCACTGCTGATTTGACAGGTCTAGTCTAGCAACAAACTCCCTTGTAACTGGGAGTGACTTAATCCCTTATTTTTCGAAAGACAGTCTTGCCAGATAAAAATTCTTGGCTGGCAATTGTTTTTTTTCCTCAGCACTTTTCAGCACTTCATATATTTTCCCCACCACCTTCTTGCTTCCATGGTCTTTTTTATTTTCCTTTCAGCATGGGCAGGCTCCAGGAATCAAACCCAGGTCTCTGGCATGGCAGGCAAGAATTCTGTCGCTGAGCCACCGTTGCCCGCCTACTTCCACAGTTTCTGATGCAAAATCAGCACTTAATCTTATTGGGACTCCTGTGGTACTTAACATGTTGCTTTTCTCTCGCAGCTCTCATCCTGGGCATTTGACAGTATTACTATTATGTGCGTGGGTGTGACTTTAAGTTTAACCCATTTCAGTTTCCTTGGGCTTCTTGAAAGTGCATATTCATATCTTTCATTAAATTTGGAGAGATTTCTGCCATTCTTTCTTTCTTTTCCTTCTGGGACTTCCATAATGTCTATATTGTAAGCCTGATTGATAGTGTCCCAGAGGTCTCATCAGCTGTGCTCACTTTCAAAAATTGTTTTCCTTCTACTAAGCCTGGATCATTTCAATTGTCTTCTATATACTGATTCTTCCTTAGGCCAGCTCCAGTCTACTACTGAAAACCTCTAGGGAATTTTTCCTTTCAGTTACTGTGGTTTTTTCTCTGGTATTTCTGTTTGGTTCCTTTTTTTTTTCTCCAATAGTTTGAACAATTTCTTATTTTATTACAAAACATACCTTCTATTATATTTCTGTCACATGAACACATTACATATTCCATACTTATCTTTTGGACTAGTCATTGTTTTAACATAGTTACAAGTTCAGCTTGCCCCAATATACTGATATTTTTACCACATTACCAAAATGACTGAAACACTTTGTACATCCTTTTTTTTTTTTTAAGTTCCCTGCACATAAGGTTGTCCAACTTGTTGAAAATCTGTTTGCTGCATTTAATCTTCACATCTTCACAAACATCAATTTGTAAAAGTGCTTTTAAAGATTCAAAATAGTTTTTCATAAAGCATCACCGATGCATTTTTCCAACTGCTGGAGATTTGGTCTTATTGGCATTTTGACTTCATTTACAACAGTAGAACAAAACAAACATCTGCCAGCCAGAGGAGACCTCAGTACTGAGTCCCTGGCACTGCCACCACTGCTGCCAGATGTCATGTCTCCACGCCTGTTTGGTTCCTTTTTAAACTTTCTCTTTAATGAAATTATCATATTATGCATTCATTATCTTCCTGATATTCTTTAGTTCTTTCTCTATGTTTTCTTTTATCTCTATGAGTGTACTGAAGATCATATGCATATTTTGGGGGGGGGGTGCATGGTCCAGGAATAGAACCCAGGTCGCCTGCATGGAAGGCGAGCATTCTACCACTGAATCACTCATGCACCCTGAAGTTCATATTTTTAAAGTTTTTATCCATTATGTTCACACAGTCTGGTCTCCTTCATTGATGGTTCCTGGATTTATATCTTGTTTCTTTGGATGGGCCATCATATCCTGTTTTTTGTTTGTTTGTCTTATAATCGTTTGGTGTACACTGTATATTTTCATATTTTAAAGTGCTAACTGTGATTTAGTTCCTAAGCTGTCCATTCCTTAAGTGCGTACTCAACTAGTGAAATGATACAGATATCCTTGAGTGCCCGGAACTAACAAAAATAAACAAACCAAAGCAAACACCTTTCAGTCTTTGGAAATTTCAGTCTGTGCTGGCTGGTTCTCTCCTTCACAGAGTTTAGATCTCCTATCAAGAAGATGAGCCCAACATGAATGCAAAGCACAGGGAACCTTCCATCTTTTCTCTTTCTGAGTACTGTCCTAGGTTCATGACTTGAGGAACTGCCTTGTTTACAGAAATTCAAATGCCTCCCTCTACTCTGTATGACACAGACTTTCTCCCCTTCCCCAGTGTTCCAGTGTATGACTTAAAGCAGGTAAATCTCTGAGCCAGGCTGCCTCAATATAACTGTGTCTTATACTGCTTCTGCCTGCAGGGCAAGTTCCGGAAAGCTGAATCACAGAGGAGTTTCCAGGTTCAGTCTTTCAGACTGCCACTCTGAAGACTGACACTGACATACAGACACCCTAGTATGTGCATAGGAGTTACTCTGCTACCACTGGAACAGGGCCAAGGACCTATATGGGAATGCAGGCTGGCTCTGCAACACACCGGGAAGGGATTGGAAGAAGGGCCAGCAAGGACAAAGTTTCACCTAATGTTTCAAAGGTGGGTTTTATTGATTTGACTCTCAATCAGTTACTGTAACCCTTTAACAGTTTTCTGGAATTTTGAGGAAGATAGCTCTGCCACTTTTAGCTAGGTGATTAAAGATTCTGTAAGGGAACGTGGGCACCCTAGATTTTTTATTATGTCACCATCCTGATCAACCAAAACACCATTTAATTTTTTAAATCTGATAGTTTGTAGACAACACTATAAGGAAGAAAAAGGGGACAATAAAGCAGAGATCCTCCAAAAAGTAAGCTTTATGTCTATGGTTGTTAACATAAGAGGAAAAGGAGGCTACTGACCTCATGTTCCAGGTTCTGGGTTATGGGATAACAAATAGCCAGACCCTAAAAGAACTTTAAGAAGATTTAGTCTTTAAGAGAGGACAAAGAGGTTGAAGGAATGCGATGGCAGACTACAGAGGAGTGCAACAGGACTCCCAGGGTGCTCAAAAAAGAATCTGAGTGAACAAAGAAGTGGGATAAGGTAGGGTAGTGATCACAGAAGAGGATGTACAAAGCAGAAATGGAGATCTTAGTTCAGAAGGTACAGGACGCAGCTCACTACTTTCCAAGATTCAGCTGTGGCTCTTACACTGGACTGCAGTGCCAAGAATTTCTTTAGTAGTTATTTAGCCAATTAAACTTTCTGTTTTCTCCTAATGCATCATTTTCCTGACAATTCCTAAATTAAAAACAGGGAAGAATATAAATTCTTAAGGCTTCAGTGAGCATAACTACATCACTACTCTATTTTAACATTTAAAAAAACCCGTATGTCCTCCTTAATTTCACCTCAAATATTCAAAAAATCTAGTAATACTTCTGCCTAGAAATGCAGTCTTGATACTTGCTTGCACTTCTATAAATTATGACCAAACACATTTAGCAGGTGCTAAATTGAAGATACTTAAAGCAAGATAATTCAAATCATTTGTAATGGGAATGCAAGAAGTTAAGGTTTTATAAGAAAAGACTAAAGCTGCTTAAGTTAAGTTGATTGCTGTTGAAAAATGTTAAAAGATAAAAATAAAGCAGTGATTAAAATGTCACAGTATCTTCTAAAAATAAAGACTATATCTGAATTAATGAAAAGTTTAAAACAGTTAAAAATAAAATGATAAAAATTTAGTTTTTCTAGTTTAGTATTTTAAATCTCATTAAAATTTAGATGATCCTGGGTATTACTTAGTAGTAATCACTTATTTTCTAGTACTTGGTTAAAAGTATTAGATTTGGATTTTGCTTGCAGTGTGGCAAGTAGAATATGAAATATACAGTAAACTACATTATTTAGACCTAGAGAAACTTGCATATGTATATCAGAAAATAGGGAAACATATGTAACTGTTCATAAAAGCAAAAACCTGGAGACCACATGGATATCCAATAATAGAACCTATAAATAAACAGTATACGCATACAAAATGAATCAACATCAGCTATACATTTAAACATGGATGAATTTTAGAAAGACTGCCAAGTGATAAAAATACATATAGTATTCTATTTTTATAAGATTAATTTTTTAAAAAGTACTTATAAGAAAGGAGAGGTGGGCAGCAGGCAGAATTCTTGCCTGCCATGCTGGAGACCTGGGCTTGATTGCCAGTGCCTGCTATGTAAAAACAAAAAAAAATTAATTAATTAATTAATTTAAAAAAAAGAAAGAAAGAAAGGAAGGAGAGGTTAGCACTCCCCTAACAAGAATGGAAGACATTATTATAAAATGACCTGAATAATGCATATTTTGTTAAGGCACTGAACACCTTACTGGCACGTAATCATGGTTTTGCCATATTGAAGTTAAAAAAAAAAAAAAAAAACAGAAAACAAAAACAGATCCTATTAGTTATAGATACATATTTTTATAGGTGAAGGGATAATTATTGTGCTGGTTTGAAAGGAAGTATGCCCCCTAAGAAAACCCATGTTTTAATATAAATCCCATTTCGTAAAGGTAGAATAATCTCTACTCAATGCTGTATGTTTGAAACTAATGAGATCATCTCCCTGGTTGATGTGATTTAGTTAAGAGTGGTTGTTAAATTGGATTAAGTGACGACATGTCTCCACCCATTTGAGTAGGTCTTGATTAGTTTCTGAGGTACTATAAAAGAGGAAACATTTTGGAGAATGAGAGATTCAGAGAGAGAGAGAGCAGAATGACATAGCCACGAGAAGCAGAGTCCACCAGCCAGTGACCTTTGGAGATGAAGAAGGAAAACGCTTCCCAGGGAGCTTCGTGAAACAGGAAGCCAGGAGAGTAAGCTAGCAGATGACGCCGTCTTCGCCATGTGCCCTTCCAGCCGAGAGAGAAGCCCTGACCGTGTTTGCCATGTGCCTTCTCATGTGAGAGAGAAACTCTGAACTTCATCAGCCTTCTTGAACCAAGGTATCTTTCCCTGGATGCCTTTGATTGGACATTTCTATAGACTTGTTTTAATTGGGACATTTTCTTGGCCTTAGAACTGTAAACTAGCAACTCATTAAATTCCCCTTGTTAAAAGCCGTTCTGTTTCTGGTATATTGCATTCCAGCAGCTAGCAAACTAGAACAATTATGTTTGGAATTTTAAAATATTGCATTGAAAAACAGACGCATGATAGAAAGGTACAAATATACTTTCTCTCTACTTTTTATAATAAAAAATGAACAAAATCCAGCAAACCTACACAACACGAAATAAAAATACAAAGAAAAGCGAAATCCTCATATTTATGGCCAAATGATCTTTGACCCAGGTGTCTCATCAACCCAATGCAGAAAGAAGAGTTTCTTCACACATGGTGCTGGGAAAAGTGGATGTTCATATGAAAAGAAAGAAAGTGGATCCTTAGCTCATTCTATATGCAAAAATCAACTCAATGGACCAAAGACCTAAACATAAGAACCAGACTATAAAGCTCCTGCAGGAAAACACAGGAAAGCATCTCCAAGACCTTGTGTTAGGAATGGCTTCTACGACTTTACAACCAAAGCACAAGCAAAAAAGAAAAAATAGATAAATGAGATCTCATTTAAATTAAAAACTTTGGTACAGAGGACTTAGTCATGAAAGGAAAACTACACAATGAGAGAAAATATTTGAAATCATATATTTAATAAGCATTTAATACCCAGAATATATAAAGAACTCCTACAACTCAACAACAAATTTAACAACCCAATTAAAAAAATGGGTAAAAGACTAGAATAGACATTTATTCTGGAGAAGATACACAAATGGCTAAAAGCACATGAAAAGATGCTCAACATAGCCAACAGGGAAATGCAAATGAAAAACACAAGATACTATTTCATACCTACTACAATGGCTACTATAAAAAAGACAGAAAATCACAAATGTTGGAAAGGAGGTAGAGAAAAAGGGACACTCATTATTTGTTGGTGGGAATGTAAAACAGTGCAGCCACTGTGGAAGACAGTTTGTTGGTTCCTCAGAAATTTAAGCATAGAAGTACCTTATCACCCAGCCAACCCACTTCTAACTACATACCCAAAAGAAGAGAAAGCAGGGACTCGTGTATTAGCATACTGATGTTCATAATGGCATTATTCACAAATACCAAAAGATCAAAGCAAACCCCAAGTGTCCATCAGTCAACAAGTGGAGAAACAAAACATGCTATATACACTAATGGAATATTATTCAACTCTAAAAAGGAAAAAAGTTGTGCTATAGATGACAGTATGGAAGAGTCCTGAAGACATTATATTGAGTGAGATAGGCCAGAGAGAAATGTTAAATTATTGTAAGATATCACTGATACAAACTAATTAGAATAAGCAAATTCATAATTGGGAACTGGAATCAACTTACCAGGGAGTCATGGTAGGGATAGGGAATGTGGAATTAATGCTTAAATTTGTACAGTGCTTTTGTCTGGAGGGATGGAAAAGCTTTGGTAATGGATAGTGATATAGTATCACAACACTGAGAAGGTAATTAACAGCACTGAAATACATATTTGAATGTGGCTAAAAGGAGAAAACTTGGGTTGTATGTTACATATATATATATATATAAAAATCCACAGGGAGCGGTGTAACGGTGGCTTAGAGGCAGATTCTAGCCTGCCATGCCAGAGACTCAGCTTCGATTCCCAGAGGCTGTCCATGCAAAAAAAAAAAAAAAAAAAAAAATCCAGAGCTGTACAGCACAGTGAATCCTAATTAATAATACAATTATAAAAATGTTCTATCATCAACTATAACAAATGTACCACACTAATGCAAGATGCTAGTAACAGGGTGGTATATGACAACTCTATTTCATGCATGATTTTTCTATAAACATACAACTTTTCTAATAAAAAACAACTGCAATGAGGAGAAAGCCACTGAAGCAGAGAGGAAGCCACAGAAGTCAGAAGCTAGAAGCAATAAAACCTGGAAAAAAAGGGAGAGACACCAGCTTTGAGAAAGTGCTGACCTGTGTGGCTGGATCACATCTGCTCCCAACCCACAAAGGCATAACACCAACCTGCTGCCTCAGCTCTACACATGCGCTCAAAGGACCCCACACCCCAGACCAACGCACAGGGTTACACCCTCCAGACCTGTGCACCCACACAGCTGCATCCTCCCTGGCTGCTAGATGACCCGTTCATAAGCATCAACACACCATCCCCAACCTGCGCTTATACCTGCCCTGAAACAAATCACTGCACTGTTGTGCCCCACCCCATACCCCGCTCCCTGTTGTACATTCATCCTGCAAACACAAGGCCTTAGACTACTGAAAGAAATCAACTCCCAAAGTAAATTAATCAAGATATTTAAACGTGACGAAGACAACAGAAGATTACTAAGTATATCACAATGCACACAGATATAGCCCCGCCTAACAATCGAATTAAAACACCAGAGGAGACAAAAACATTGGAATAACTAAGCAAAGATGCTCATACAACCCTACTTAATAAAATAAGTGGGATGGCAAGTGACATAAGGAGATCAACAAGAGAGTAGAAGAGCATAAAGAGGAATTTGAAAGAATAAATGGAAAAATAGTGGATATCACAGAGATTAAAGATTCTGTTGACCAAATACAAAACACACAGAGGCACACACACCAGATCTGAAGACACAGAAGAAAGAATAAGCAATACAGAGGACAGGATAACTGACTTCAAAGACTCAAAACAGCAAATGGCAAAAAAGAGGAAAAATCTGAACTAGATCTCAGGGGAATAATAGACAAAACAAAGCGCACAAATATGAGAATCACTGGTGTTCCAGAAGGAGAAGACCAAGTAAAGGGCTAGGAAGAGTAGCTGAGGATATAATGGGGGAAACTTCCCAACCTTTATAAAGGTCATAAATATTCAAGTCAAAGAAGCCCAACGAACTCCAAACAGAATAAATCCAAATAGGCCTTCCCTGAGACACGTACTAATCAGTCTGCCAAATACTGAAGAGAAGTAGAAAATCCTGACAGCAACAAGAGAAAAACAATCTACAAGGGAAACCAAATAAGACTGAGTTCAGACTACTCAATTAGCACCAAGGAGGCAAGAAGGCAGTGGTATGATATATTCAAGATCCTGAAAGAGAAAGACTTCCAGCCAAGAATTCTGTACCCAGTCAAACTGTTCTTCAAAACTGAGGGAGTTGTAGCTGTAAGACAGAATAAAGTTATGAGGTATGTAACAACATGGATGGACCTTAAGGACATCATGCTGAGTGTGGCTAGCCAAAAACAAAAGGACAAATACTATATGGTCTCACTGATATGAACTGACATTAGTGAATAAACTTGGAATATTTCGTTGGTAACTGAGACCATCAGGACATAGAAATAGGGTAAGATATTGGGTAATTGGAGCAGAGGGGGGTGCAGTTTGTGCAACAGGACTGAATATAAAAACTCAGAAATGGACAGCACAATGCTACCTAACTGTAATACAATTATGTTAAAACAACTGAATGAAGCTGAATGTGAGAATGATAGAGGGAGGAGGGCTGGGGGCATAAATGAAATCACAAAAAAAGATGAAAAAGATTGAGATAGTATAATCTAGGAATGCCTAGAGTGTATAATGATAATGACTAAATGTACAAATTTAAAAATGTTTTTGCATGAGGAAGAACAAAGGAATGTCATTGTAGTAGGGTGATGAAAATAGATGGTAATTAATATTTTAAAATTTCAACTTATGTGTGAGACTAAATCAAAAAATGTTTGTTTGGTACAGAGTTTATATTTTGACTAGTGCATCTCCTAATATAACTTATGTAGATAGTTGGTTGAACAACATAAGTACATGGAACCTTGGGTAGGACATTAGATTTTACTGGTTTGTCCCGAGTGATGCACCGATGAATCCCAGAGTAATTTGATCAGTGAGTGGAAAAGTATTTGCAAAGTCCCCTTCGGGGAATGGTGAGAAAGGGGGAAAATTCAACCTCCCCAAGTTGAATTCTTGATATTCTCACAAGCAGTGCAGACAACCAAAGCTATAGGCTGAGTCCCCAGTCTTGGGGTTTGTGTACATGAAACTTAACCCCACAAAGGATAGGTCAAGCCTATTTCAAATTAGGCCTAGGAGTCACCCCCAAGGGAACTTTCTTTGTTGCTCAGATGCGGCCTCTCTCTCCAGCCAATACAACAAGCAAACTCACCACTCTCCCCCTGTCTACGTGGGACATGACTCCCAGGGGCGTGGACCTTCCTGGCAACGTTGGACAGAAATCCTAGAATGAGCTGAGACTTAGCATCAAGGGATTGAAAAAACCTTCTCCACTAAAAAGGGGAAGAGTGAAATGAGACAAAGTGTCAATGGCTGTGAGATTCTAAACAGAGTTGAGAGGTTATCCTGGAGGTTATTCTTACGCACTGAGTAGCTATCACCTTGTTATCCAAGATGTAATGGAGAGGCTGGAGGGAACTGCCTGACAATGTAGAGCTGTGTTCCAGTAGCCATGTTTCTTGATGATTGTATAATGATATAGCTTTCACAATGTGACTGTGTGATTGTGAAAACCTTGTGTCTGATGCTCCTTTTATCTACCTTGTCAACAGACGAGTAGAATATATGGAATAAAAATAAATAATAGGGGGAACAAATGTCAAAATAAATTTAGTTTGAACTACTAGTGATCAATGAAAGGGAGGGTAAGGGGTATGATATGTATAATTTTTTTTCTGTTTTTGTTTTATTTTTGTTTTCTTTTTATTTCTTTTTCTGAATTGATACAAATGTTCTAAGAAATGATCATGATGATAAATATGTGATGATACTGTGAATTACTGATTATATATGTAGAACAGAATGAGCATATGTTAAGAATGTTTTTTCTTGTAATTTTTTTTTTAAATAAAAAAAACACTACAGAAAATACTAAAAACCACTGAATTGTTCACTTTAAATTGGTGAGTGTTAGGGTGTGTGAATCATATCTTAATATGATTTAATAAACACTCTCTAAATAGAGTTGCTTATTTATATAAAGAAAAAAATCTGTGATCAAATTGATTTGTAGAAGCCAATGATTCTTTCCGTAACCAACAGCAAAACACAGGCATACACAGACAACTTATCACCACATAAAGTAGGCATCTTTATGAAAGGCTCCACAAACAATCCCATAGTCAGCTCATGGACTCCAAAAGACCAGCCTGAACCAGCATGCCAATGACATTAGCTTCATGCTTAGAATGGGGCCTGGTCACTCTGACACAGCATAAGGAATACTGGCAGAGAATAAACCAAGAACAAAATATCAAATTCTCCCACTGCAAAAAAAAAAAAATAAACTCTCCCATTACCTGGAAGATGCAAGTTTTACTCTCAAGGTTTTCATTATCATTGTCATCAGCAACAACAACACAGAAGAGTGACCAATGGGAAGTAAGTTAACTGCAGATTTTTCTTGCACCAACAAACAATATATCCCCACAAGTTAGACTCTTCAAGAAGATACGCTTGCCATGTTTATCCTGTAACTGTTCCTATCATGCGGTTTACTGCTACAGAACCCCAGGAGACCAAATATTGCAAAAATGAGGCACTAGGGAAATTCAAAATAACAGTAATAACTAATATTTATATGTTGCTTACTAGGTACCAGTAACTATTTTAAGTGCCTCGCACATAATTAATCCATTCTCAGAACTCTAAAAATTAGACAACATTATTATCTCTATCTTACCGATGAAAAAAATGAAGTACCGAAAGATGAGGTAACTTGCCCAAGACTGCACAGCCAGCTGGAACCCAAATCCATCACTAGGAAACACAGCCTTGAAATATAGAGCCAGCTGAGGATACGATCTGAAGCAAGTAACTCACCTTTCTAGGCTTTAACTTTTTCATCTGCAAAAAGGGATATAAAATTCTTTTGAAGATTTCCCTACACTTCAAAATTAAGGTGCCACCGACATACACATGTACATAACTCAAGATTTATTCAGTGCTTACTATATGGTTTTCTCTTCACTATACAGCCTTATGAGGTAAGTACTATTTTCTGCATTTTACAAAGAAGGAAATTTAGAAAAATTAGATTAACTTGTCTAAGGTCACAACAATAGTGGTAGCTGAACTAAGACTCCTAACTAGGTCTGCCCAACTCCAAAGCCCATTATCTTAATGACCATCATAAAACATGAAACACTGGCAAGAGATAAAGATCCCCAAAGTGATGATATCTCTTGTCTTGGAAAGCTTTTCCATCAAAAGGATAATATATAAAATAATACAAATTGTTACATAAGCAGATTAAAAAATATAACTAGAACAGCAAAAGAGAATGATTAAGTTGAGTAAGATCAACAACCAACAAATGAACCAACAAATACACTCACATCAATGTTTTGGAAACAGCATTTATAATATTATAATTATCAGGATTATTTCTGACCCCCTTTATGCTGTTCTCTCACACAGAGTAAAAGGACAGACACCTTTATCACTTTTGTAGCCCCAATACCTAGAGTATGCAATAGATATTTAGTGAATATACAAAGATTCCCTAAGATTAATATTAACATTAGAACATGGAAGGACCAACATCACAGTCTTTACAATAGTAAAATAAAAGGGTATCTCTTAAAATTACTTCTTAAAACTTAAATGTTTATTGTTGAATAATTATGAAGTACAATGTATAATAAAGTTTTAAAATTCAAATGTGATTATTTAAACTCACTGCTGTTGAATTTTCTCTCTTGTTGTGCATCTATTTAGTATGAGTTAATACAAAGTAATCCTTGCCCCCAGTAATGCCTGATTCTACCTTGAGATTAAGGAGCACCAATTCAACAGGGATTGTGCTGGTTTGAAAGGAAGTATGCCCCCTAGAAAATCCATGTTTTAACCAAAATCCCATTTCATAAAGGTAGAATAATCCCTGTTCAATACTGTATGTTTGAAACTGTGATTGGATCATCTCCCTGGATGAAGTGATTTAGTCAAGAGTGGTTGTTAAACTGGATTAGGTGACGACATGTCTCCACCCATTTGGGTGGGTCTTGATTGGTTTACTGGAGTCCTAAAAAAGAGGAAACATTTTGGAGAAAGAGATTCAGAGAGAGCAGAGAAGAATGACATAGCCACAAGAAGCAGAGTTCACCAGCCAGCAACCTCCGGAGATGAAGAAGGAAAATGCCTCCCGGGGAGCTTCATGAAACAGGAAGCCAGGAGAAGAAGCTAGGAGATGACTCCGTGTTCGCCATGTGCCCTTCCAGATGACAGAGGAACCCTGAACTTCATCGGCCTTCTTGAACCAAGGTCCCTGGATGCCTTTGATTGGACATTTCTATAGACTTGTTTTAATTGGGACATTTTCTCGCCCTTAGAACTGTAAATTAGAAACTTATTAAATTCCCCTTTTTAAAAGTCATTCCGTTTCTGGTATATTAGATTCCAGCAGCTAGCAAACTAGAACAGAGGTGATCTCCTAAAATCTAAATCTCAACAAAGCATGCCAAATGAAGCTTTCCAAATGAAGAGTAATTAAAAGGCATTGCTCTTTCCTCAAAATGCTTACCACCCTTTACTTCTTCCCCATGGCATTTAGCTAGCCTCTAGGACCACAATTTTATAACGGACACTTTAGAGGACTTGACTTTACAAACGTAATTCAATTATAAAAACCAATTTACACAACAAGACTCTGAAAATAAATCAACTTCTGAGTACAAATGCAATGAGCTAAGAAAAAAAGAAGTACATCTTAGGGCTCTAATTTTGCTCAGAAAATTACACACACACAGTGTGTTTACACTCCTTTTAGTCTAGACTTGTCTGTCCGTAAAACAAGCAAATTTTCCTTTGCATCTTGAAAGAAAAGTTCCACATATTAACTTAGAGTTGCATGTAAACTTCGATTCACTGTTGCCAAAAGAGTCACCAGAATGTGTTTTAAAATCACTTTTCACTACAACTATTGGGAAACTCTACTACTCTAGCACCTACTCACTTATACAGCCACCATAAAAAGCAAATAAGAATATCATTCTTACATAACATCCATGTTTCAAAATGAAACTTTACTGTTCTATGTTTCGTTGGTTATAATCTGTGAATACTTAAATCATGAAAGTCTTCCACAAATCAGTCTTACCAAAAGAATTTCTATGTTAATTTATTACAGGTAAAATCTCGAAGTTAATAGAACTTTCACAAAAACGTTTGCTATACTGAAATTGTGTTAAAGCAGGTTTTTAATAGAAATTACATCTCCAGTTTGAAGAACTAGGGCAGAAGACAAATATCCAGAACGAACATATAACCTCTTAAAAATCAACTGAGAAGTACTGGAGAGCCAGGGATTTTTTTTTTTAAATATGTTACTGTCGTATATACATCCAGGCTTTCAGTATTTTCATAGCTCAAGAAGATAAAGGTGGGATTGCTGTTAAAACACTAGCAAAGACCAAGGGTAGATAGAGCCCATTCTACCAAATCATGATAGCCCTCAAAGAACAGGAATCTGGCCATACTCTGTAGTCAATGAAGCCATTTAAAATTCTGAATGCAGGAGCAATACAGGTTTTGTACTGCATTAGTGCATAATGGCAAAATGAGGCTAATCTTGGAAGGTAATAAATAAAAAGCAGTTTCAAAGAACTAATGAGTTAGGAACTCACTGTACACAGCCAAGAGAGAAAAATTAAAGGTTACCACCAATTTTTAAAAACTGGGTCTTAGATATAATGCTAGTTAGGGAGAAAAAAAACAAAGAAAGATCAGCTTGAAGCAAGATGAGATGGAAGGAAGGGTATGTGAACCAAATGGAAGAGTCCCTGAAGGCAGTTAGGAATAAATGGAATTCAGCTGCAAGTCAGAGGGCACTAACAAAAACCTTAGGAATTGCTTAACCAAGAAAAAAGTGAAAAGCACCCCCCCACAAACAAACTAGAATAGAGGATCAAATCAAAAAGAAAGCTCCTGAATGCCAATTAAGAGTAAGAAAAGAAGAGAGAGAAGACAGGATTGGAATCACTAAGTATTCCCCACAGAAAGCTGATGCAAACAGAACATCCAAGAAAAACAATGGCAACCTGGGTACAAAAATTTGGAAAACAGTTACATGTTGTTATATCCCCTCCTTGGATATATATATCATAAAATGATCTAATAAATAGACCTGGTTACACTTCCCAGTCTACTTTGACCTATTACTATATATGAATGGTGTTCACTCTGGAAACCACTAAGCTAGAAATGTAATGTTATCAGGAAACAATGTAAGAGAACCTTAAAGAGGAGAATTTTTAAAAGTAGTGCCTCTGGCTGACCCATCCCCACTCCACAGGATGCAGACATGGAAGCACAGTACTAGGGGACCCTCCCTGACCTCACTCCATGTATCTTTTCTGATTTGCATCCTTTTCACTACAATAAAACTGTGAAAAGTATAGCAAAAAATTTATATATATAGTGCCTCTAATTTTCAGTTGAGATGTTTTTATAACTACAGGCAGCTTTATCCAAGGTATGGACAGAGGAGTGAAAATAAATAAATAAATAAATAAATAAATAAATAAATAAATAAATAAATAAATAAATAGGTGCAATAAGGAATTAAGAAAAATGAATAGATTGCAATACTAGTTAGTGGTCCATGAGAAGGAAGGGTGAGAGGAATGGGATGTATGGGTTTTTTCTTCTTATGTCTTTTTCTGGAGTGATGCAAATGTCCTAAAAATGATCATAGTGATGAATACACAACTATGTGATGGTACTGTGAGTCACTGTATACTTTGGATGAAGATGCGTGAAGATATCTAAACAAAAATATATTTTTTAAATAACTACAGGCAGTTTAGACTTTTAAGGAAAAAGAAAAAGAATATGCAACATCTATGTACACACCAGTATTTTCCAGGTCTAAACAGCCTTCTAATACATGATACCACCATGACAAATGCTTTGATTTTGTCATTATTCCCCAATAGTAATGCTGGATTAATGCTAATCTCTATGCTTTTTTAAAAATTAGGTATTTCCTGTATTGGCACTGAGGAGTTACTATTGTAGACAAAGAATAAAGTGAAGCATAAATAATTCCTAGACATTTAAACTTATACTTCTGTATTCATTAAGATCAGGGTCTCCAGCATCAAGGGATTGAGAAAACCCCTAGAATGAGCTGAGATTTAGCATCAGGGGATTGAGAAAACCTTCTCAACCAAAAGGGGGAAGAGTGAAATGAGACAAAATAAACTGTCAAAGGCTGAGAGATTCCAAAGAGTCAAGAGGTTATCCTGGAGGTTATTCTTACGCATGAAATAGATATCACCTTGTTGGTCAAGATGTAGTGGAGAGGTTTGAGAGAACTGCCTGAAAATGTAGAGCTGTGTTCCAGTAGCCATGTTTCTTGAAGATGATTGTATAATGATATAGCATTCACAATGTGACTGTGTGATTATGAAAACCTTTTGTCTGATGCTCCTTTTATCTACCTTATCAACAGACGAGTAAAACATATGGAATAAAGATGAATAATAGGGGGAACAAATGTTAAAATAAATTTAGACTGAAATGCTGGTGATCGATGAGGGGGAGGGGTTGGGGTTTGGTATGTATGAATTTTTTTGTTTTCTTTTTATTTACTTTTCTGAATAGATGCAAATGTTCCAAGAAATGATCATGATGATGAATACGCAACTATGTGATGATATTGTGAATTACTGATTATATATGTAGAGGGGAATGATCAAAAGTTAGGAATGCTTGCGTTTGGTGTTTTTTTTTGGTATTTAAAAATAAATAAATAAATAAATAAATAAAAAGATCAGGGTCACTAAGGCACTTCCTACACTACGCTGCAAAGAACACTAGCCTTCCACCAAAGACAGAACAAAAATGAACAAAAGGAATTTACTACATACCAAATTCCTACCTAAAGAAAGACACATGATTTTTCTCATTCTATGATTTTAAAATCACCATGCATTCTACAAAGCAAAATATGTACTTCATGTGATGGTGGGGTTTTCATTTTTTCAAAACTATTATTAAATTAAGGAAGCACCTTATAATCAATGACTTTTTTTTTAATCAATGAGATAAAATAAAGTATCTCCTTAGTAAGCAGAAATGTACAT
>PVIY010047244.1:0-17982 GCA_004026745.1 Myrmecophaga tridactyla | reverse complement strand
TTGTCACCTAAATCCAAAGAGACCAATCAGGTGTTGTGCCTCTTTTTTGGTCATAACAGTGGCCAGATTCAGCAACTTATACTTCATCTTAGAGGGGATATCTCCACAAGCTCCAAACAACTGGACACCTAGAAATCTCACTCAGGTGGAAGGCCCCTCCATTTTTTGTTAAATATGTCTCCCATCCACTGACACACAAATGCCATACCAATAAGTCTAGAGTCATTGCTATTTCTTGCTCATTAAGTTCAATCATCATAAAATCATCAATATAATGGACTGGTGTGATGTCTTGTGGGAGGGAGAAACAATCAAGGTCTCTGTGGACAAGATTATGACATAGGGCTGGAGAGTTGACATATCCCTGAGGTAGGACAATGACAGTATATTGTTGACATTGACAACTGAAAACAAACTTTCTGGTGGTTGTGAATAAGAGCTATTGAGAAAAAAGTGTTTTCCAGATCAATAGCTGCATATTAGGAACATGGGGATGTGTTGACTTGCTCAAGTAAAGTTATCACGTCCAGAACATCAGCTGCAGTTGGAGTCACCACCTGGTTGAGTTTATGATAATCCACTGCCATGTTCTAAGACCCATCTGTTTTCTGCACACTATATAGAATAGTTAAATGGGAATGGTGGGAATCACCACTCCTGCATCCTTCAAGTCCTTAAGAGTGGCAGCAATCTCTGTAATCCCTCCAGGTATCTGGGATTGCTTCTGACTTACTGTTTTACTAAGTTTGAGCAGTTTTTGTGGCTTCCACTTGGCCTTTCCTACCACAATAACCCTCATGTCATGAGTTTGATAGCCAATGTGGGGATTCTGCCTGTTGCTTATTATGACTATTCCAGTTGGGCACTCTGAAACTGGGGAAATAACAACAGAATGGTTGTTCTGTAGTTATTCTGTAGTTATTCTGCATTGAACACAGTGGGTCCAGTAGGGACCCACTATGAGACAGATCTGAGCTGAAATTCTATCAATCGCCTGACCTCCATAATTCTCCTTTCTGACTAGTGAACCTGAGTGATGCTTTGGGTTCTCTGGAATTAATATCACTTCTGAACAAGTGTCTTACAATCTCCAGATATCTGATCATTTCCTTTTCCCCAATGTGCAGTTATCATGGTAAAAGGCCATAGGTCACTTTCGAGTGTAACAGTGTAACAGGATCTTCCCCCAAAGAGACCTGGTCTTCCCCTCATTCAAAGGGCTTTGAGTCTGTAAACTGTCTTAAGTCTGCAAATTGATTAAGGAGCTGTGACTCTCTGTTTTTGTAATTTAAGTAGATTGCTGTTCATTTGATCTAGAAATCTTCTGTTTATACAGCTCAAATAAGAATTTAGTAGATGGCCCATCTATTGTACTTCTAGGTACCCCATGATCTACTAGTCAACACCACAAGTTTCTGTGAGTCAGATAATTTTGACTCCACTTTGAGTCTGCTGCCCATTATGATAGCCATGCCCACCTTGTCTTTGTCAATTAAGTGCCACGGGGTTGCTTCTGCTGACTCAGGATCTGATCATCCCCATCATGTTTAAGGATTCTAGCTCAGTGACAGAAGTTCCCACAGTAATATTTGACCTACGGTTTAGGAAAACTACAGAACTCTTTAGGGATGATGGAGGTAGTCTCAGACATTTAATTCTCACATTTCTTATAAAAGGTGCAGTCTCTGGAAATTCCTGAGGTGTATGAGCAGGCTTTTCATGAAAAATCCATTCTAACTTTCCAGTCGCTCTAAGCCTTTGGATTCCCTCATCTACATTATTACAGGACAGTTGTGGCATTTCAACCTCAGGTAATGTTGGCCACCTTTTGATCAATTTTTCAGTCAACCATCCAAACAAAATGTTAATGACTTGTCTAACCCCTCAAGCTATAACACTGAATTCAGAATCTCTGCTTAGTGGGCCCATATCAATAAATTCAGCCAGATCCAGCTTTATATTCCTCCCACCATTATCCCACACCCTTAAAATCCATTCCCATACATACACCTTTGATTTCTGTCTATATAAATTGGAAAACTCACGCAGTTCTTTGGAGTATAGTGTACCTCCTCATGGGAAATACTTTTTACCTCACCTTTTGTGGCCTGTTTGGACTTCATCTAGTTATAAATCTGGAAGTAAAAAGAATTGGTGGGGATGGGTCATGAAAATAATTAGAAGTATCTTCCAAGTCAATTACTTCAGGGCATTCGTTTGTATTTCATCAGGTGAGACAAGATCAATCACTGTAGGCAAAGGAGCAAGGGCAGTTTCCACATGGGGCGGGGGCATAATTACATTCTTCACAGGCACTGAAAGCTTAATCCCTTCAGTTGCAGTTTGGGTGGCCAATACGTCAAGGCCTGTTGGAAGAGGGGTATCTGTGTTCTCAAGGGTGACTATTACAGGATTGTCTAGAAAAGACTCAGCACAATCTAGTGTTTCAATGTCTCCACAGGCATCATTACCAATACATATGTCCCAATTCCATTTTTCAGGATTCCACTCCTTCCCAATCAATGCCCTCATTTTAATAGCACACACCAGGCAAGGTTGGGATTTCAGTTTATCTCGTAAAGTTGCTACTCTAACAATGAGACTGTTAGTCTTATTTTCAGAATTTTCAAGTTTTCTGCTACAAGAAATAAAATTTTCCATCAGGGCATTCATAGAAACTACTACATGTGTCATATGGCACATAAGCTTCTCATTTGAAGTCTTCAGCTTATCCCATTCCTTGATCAATGTACCCAGCATATCTACCAACAACCAGACAATATCTCTACTCCTCTTAATTCCACAAAACACCAAAAGGTGTCAAAAATATTATCACCCAGAGCCTGGCATTGTATAAATGTACAATTAGCAGAATCAGCTTACCCCATGGACTGGCAGGGCCATGCTGATTATGGAAAACAGAGTATTCAGTGCCTTTGAGTCTAGTCAGAATACAAAACCAGTTGTAAAAACTGATTAATTTTTTTTATCATCGCAGTTGACTTTTTTATTTTTATGTGAACAATAAAGTACATAAAAAACAGTAAATTTCAAAGCACAATTAGTTGTAGAACATATTTTAGAGTGTGATATGGGTGATAATTCCACAATTTTAGGTTTTACTTCTAGCTGCGGTAAGGTACTGGAGGCTAAATGAAATATCATTTTAATGATTTAGCATTCATATTCATTTGTTAAATCCTATATTCTCTGTATAATTTCACCATCCCCTTTGTTCTTTCTATCCCTTTCTTTAAGGGTGTTTTGGCTATGGCCATTGTAACATTTTCATGTTGGAAGGGTCTTTCATAGTATGGCATAGGGAGATGGAACTATTTGATGTTTTGGACAGGCTGGGCCCCCTAGATTTCAGGACTTATCTGGTTCAGGGACCCATCTGGAGGTTGTAGGTTTCTGGAAAGTTACATTAGTCATGGAACCCTTGTGGAATCATATATATGTAAAAGCCCATTTTTAAGATTCTGTTTCTTAAGAACCACCCAACTCCTGGCACCAAGCTTTATTAGCTAGGGTTCTCTAGAGAAACAGAATCAGCAGGAGATATCTGTAAATGTAAATTTATAAAAGTGTCTTACATAACTGTGGGGATGAAAGAGTCCAAGATCTGTAGGGCAGGCTGCAAGCTGGCAGCTCCAATGAAGGTCCTCAATGAACACTCAGGAAAAGCTGGCTGGCCGAAGCAGAAAGAGTGATTGTCTCTTCTGAATCCTCTTTAAATGCCTTTCCATGATTACATTAAGCATCACTCATTACAGAAGACACACCATTTAGCTCATTGCAAATGCAATCAGCTGTGGATGCACCCAACATGGTCAGGATTTAAGTCCATGAAATATGCTCACAGCAACAGAGAGGTCAGTGCTCACCTAACCAGACTACCTGGCACCACCACTTGGCCAAGTCGACACATCATCACAGATGGTATGAACATTTTACATGGAATAAAGTGACAAGAAAGAGAAATTAATAGTGGGTCTACAAATAACATTGGAAAGTGTTTGTATTAGAGAAAATGTCACAAGACATTTCAGTTTAAAATCTGAAGTCCTTAATTTTTTTCTGTTGTCTGAAACCTTCAATTATTAAGTGAACTTTTCCTTAAGATCTCCTTCCTTAATTTCAGGAGGGAAAACAGTCTCACCATGATCAGCAGACCACAGATATTTTCAGTATGAACCCATACTGTCTGCATGAAGCACATCTCACTCATTGTCATAGTCTGCCAAAGCTACCAGATTGCATCACATCAGAGATGGATTGGCTTTTAATAAAGGGGGGTTTATTTAGTTAAAAATGAATTGTTTTTCAGAGGGAATGCAGCTAACTGTCGTTTGAGGTTCTTTTTTACGTGGGGGGGCATAAGGTGATCTCTACTGGCCTTCTCTCCATGCTTCTGCGTTCCAACATCTTTCCCTGGGGCGATTCCTTTCTGTATCTCCAATGGTCTCGGCTTAGCTGCAAGTGCTGAGATAAGGTATGCTGAGCTGCTTGGGCTCTGCTGCCTTGAGCTTTCTTTTTTAAGCTTCTCATGAATTAAATGAAACATCACTCATTGAGGAAGGTACACCCCCTTAGACACTGCAGATGCAATCAGCCATAGATGAGATTCACAAGCTAATGTTTCAGATCCGCAGCAACAGAACTAGGCACCATCACCTGGCCAAGTGGACACCTGAACCTAACTACCACACCCATGTTGCCAAATATTTTAGCCATTGCTGCTAGACTCTGTTTCTGCTGAGATCATTGCACTTGGTTATTATTATTCATTATCACCAGTGTAGTGGTTTTGAATAAATCATTATTGCCTTCTGAAATATTGTCTGTGATTTTAGCACACCACAGTAAATCAATTAATAACTAAATTACAATCTTTAAGCATCTTAAAATTCAGATTTTGATTCCATACCAAGAAGCACTGTCAGTGACACTTTCATCCCATTACATTAGCAGTCAAGGGTGGTTGTGTAGGTTGGAAACTTCCTGTCTCTCTGCACAAACTCAGCATATTTCTCTGGAGTTGTTCCTAACTCTCTTGTGGCTTTGACACTGAGCCAGTTTCTACTGCAGGAGAATCACTTTTCCATATGTGAGCACCTTCCCAATGTCATGTTAGGTCTTCTGCCCTTACAGATGCTGCCTCTTAGCCAGTAATATAACATACTCACTTGAGTCTAGCTGCTGCCAGGATGGTGGAGTCAGTGTGACAGTCACTACAGCCCATCTAGTGTGAGGAGGAGGCAACCAGATGGTGAGATATGGGTCAGTGATTTGGCAACTTCATCTCCACGCAGAGCTATCATTATAGGCTAACTCTGAAGCATGTATCAATAAGACTGGAACTACAAAAGATAAAGAGAGAACTTGGAAAACAGCAAGTGAAAAGCTACTTGTCACTAATAAGAGAACCACAATAAAATTAAGGGCCAACTTCTCATTAGAGACCATGGAAGCAAGAAGGCAGCGGTATGACATATTTATGGTCCTGAAAGAGAAAAAGTGCCATCCAAGGGTCCTATATCCAGCAAAAGTGTCCTTAATAAGTGAGGGGAAGATTTCAATATTCAGTTAAACAGAAGTTGAGAGAATTTGTTAATAGGCATCAAGTCGTACAAGAAATACTTAAAGGAGTTCTTCATGCTGAAAAGAAAAGACCCTAGAGAGAGGCTTGAAGGAGAGCATAAGAATGAAGATCACAATGAATGGTAACTGAAAATATAAAAAGAGAGACAAACATGAGCTATAATATTTAAAACAAAGGTTAAAATGGTTGAAGTAAGTAATGCTTTTACAATAATACCATTGAAAGTTAATGGATAATACTCTTCAATCAAAGATTTACTAAAGATACTCAGTTTACTCTTGGGGTGAGGAGCCTCTGACACCCCTAGTCTTCAAAATTCATCAGGGGTATCACCAGACTTTTTTTCATTACACTCAGTCACTCCCTTTTGAAATGACCAGGTTTCCCACAGCGATAACACCCTATGGAGTCCTGTGTGCTCTCGCTCCTTTATCCCCTCTGGCCCAGACTTTCTCTATCTTGCCTCTACCTTTCTCATCCCTGCTTTCTCACTGATCTCTTCTTAACTATGCAGTCACTATTCTCCACATGGCTCTAGCTTTTTGCATCTGCCTTTGCTTTTCTCTTCTCATGAACACTTTCTGAGACCCAGTAACTCTTCCAGTGGTTTGTCCATTCGCCCATCCATTCTGTGCATCTTTTCCTGAATGCCAGGCTAAAACCCCTTCACATAACTGACCTTTAGCATTCTTTGTGTCACAGGAATATTAGGGTCCATTTCTGGCTATTTCCTCATCTGTTCCCTCAACCTTTGCAGGTAAGCAGAGGGAGTCTCAACTTTTTCTTGAGTTACCCCAAAGGACCTATTTAGTTTCTCAGATTTGGATCCAGACAACTTTATGCCTTGTTTGGGTAGGTACTGCTTCTCCCATTCTATCCTACTGCCCTCCTCACCATTTCCCTTTCTTCCCTTGTAAACAGGCTATTCAAGGTGGGCATAAGTTTAGTGCAGGTATGTAAACTGTGGCGGGAAAATTGATCCAGTTGTTTGGCTAATTCCCCTGGATTGTCCATTAATAATTTCATTTCTTTCTTAAAGTTCCTTACTTATGTATGCATCAGAGGGCCATTTACATAACCGATTCCCCTGGTCCAATAAGTACTTCCCTCAGAGGGTATAGGGACTCAGTGGGACTGTTTTCTCTCATTCTTTTTCCCTCAGGTGGCCCTAGAAAAGGAAAATTTTGTATGTCTTTCTTACACTGTTTGAACTCCTTCCTCAATTGTTAATGGGTTATAACAGGTGGAGCAATTGGTCCCTATTGACCTAATTGAATGGAAGGACGATCTGCGTCCAAGGATCAGAAGGCTAACTATAGCTGGATATCAATTCTACCCAATTGACATATACAGTCAACGTGATTCCGAACAAAATTCCAACAGTGTAATTTGAATAAATGGAAAACCCAGGGATCGGGCTGTGGGGAAAGTGCGCAGGCCGTAGGCGGAGGTGGCGGTGCTGGTTCAAGTAGCGGTCAGTGGCCCAGCTTCCCTGAACTGTCCTCAAGGCGCTCCAGGCAGCGTCGCGGTGAAGCCAGATGCCGGGGAGGAAAGTGTCAGTGGTGGGCGCGGTGGGCGCGTTTGCAGCAGTCCCTGCGGGCGACCCCTGACATGGAGAGCGGCGGCGGCACAGGAGGGCAGGAGGAGGCGGGGCCAGCGGTGGTGAAGTCGAAGAAGGCAGGAGCAGCGATGAGCTCTAGGAGGCAGTTTTGTCGGCCTCAAGCCTCGTCTAGAAGGATGGTGTCCAGAAGGAAAACTGGAACGACGTGTCCTAGGTACGTCGGGGAAGTGCGTGAAGAAGGAGACATCACCTCTGCTGTGGAATCTCAGGCCTTCATTCATCGGGCAAAGCCCAACCACTCCAAGGCGAACTGATACCTGTCTTCCAGATTCAAGCCCTAGTGCTTTTTCAGCTTCTGGAGATGGGTAGTTTCAAGGAACCAGAGTTTCCTGACAACTCCAATTCAAAGAGCACCTCATGAAAGAAGAAGAGGAGGCAACAGAGTATCTGCACCTTTTCACCTCTCCAGGAGTCTAGCAGGTGTCCCTAGGGAATATGGCTCTTCCCAGTCATTTTTAATGGAAGTTAGTTTTTATGCTGAAAATGGACACTCTGTTCTGCATATTATTATTTGGATTTTTTTTTTGATGGTCAGAGAGGGCAACCATCTAGAGATCGTGTACATGAAAACTACAGATATTATGCATATAATCACTATGTCTTCCAAAGAATGTCACAGAATCGGTGAGGCATACTTCAGGTGACTAAAAATTAGAAATACTATACTAGTTTATAAGTAGATTTACAGACACGTCAATTACAAAGATGCTCTTTTCTGAGATTTCTTTTAGAAGCTAATAAATACTCCCAGTGAAATACATTTCCGTTTCCCCATACCTGCTAAACCAAGTTGCAAATAGTTACTGACCTACAATGGGACAAAGAATTCTTGTGTCCATTTACTTTATTAACTTATGTTATATAAACTTGATACTTATCTCAAGCCTATTTAGATTACTAACACAATGAACGCTGAAAACCTAGAGAAGTTAATGTCTTTAGTTGGATTGAATTCAGGTTTATGTTTGGTGGATTGGAAATTCAGGAATTCAGAGAAACTGGATTTGAACCTGGGAATGAAGAGGAGACTAGGAATAATTGGGCATGTTAGGTGACACGTAAACAGGGAAGGCTACAACCTTCCTAAGGGATGTGAGTGAAGTTAGATGCTAACTAACCATGGACAACTACATTTGACAGAATCTGTACTCTTTCTCTCAAAACTATTTTTATAGCTCAGAATTTATTTCCTGAATTGGTTAAAAAAACACACAAAGCAACAAACTTATTTTCAAATGGTTTATCAGTTATTGAACATATCTTTTTTGTTATTCTTTATGAAACAGGCAATAAATGTTAGCCATATAATTAAGAAAAAAATATGCTTTCCATAACTTTTGATATGGGGATGTTTTTACAAAGACTAGTAAAGAGATGAGACATGCAGTTATACTTTATGCCTAAAAGTACTGAATTACACTAGATAAACTAAAGGAAACAGAATCTCGTTTTTTCCAAGTAAGTAGTAGGCCTTAAATTTCGGTAAGATTTAAAAAACAATATATAAGACATATTTACCTTACAACATATTAAATTTCTAATACGAAGACTTGAAAAAATAGTTTGGAATACAAATATTTTAATTGTAGAAAGCATTTTCATCCATTGACTATTAATTATATGTCTAGCATTTTCCCTGGCCTTCTTTCTCTCTGCCCTCTGGTACATTATTTGGGAAAACAACATCAAATAACACAGAATTATATAACATTACTAACTAGAAGACCAATAGAGTGTCACAGATTATCACCGTGGGCTGGGTGTTAGAGCATGATTCATGGGATAAGATTTGAATGGGGTTTTGTTCTTAAATTTTATATTACGGGAGGAAAAAAGAAGGGCATTTTAGATGGAAAATTAGAAAGAGCACAGTGAAGGCAGAGAAGAGAGTTTTTTGCAGGTATCAGTTATAATGGAGAGAAGGGACAAATTTGATACTTTTTAAGGGAAAATGAAAATTATGGATTGAGAAAGTAAATCCTGAAATTTTTGAGAATTGGGAAATAATGTGGCATTGTTTGGGAAGAGCAGCTAGTTTTGTGAAAGTTGACATTGGGACTCATTGGGACACTGAAGTGGAGAAGTTTTTCTACGCATGTAGAAATATATAATGGGCATCAGTGACTTTTTGGTCTAAAAGTAGAATAAAGGGTTACAACAATTGCAAAAAGAAATACCCAATCATCAAATTTATTTGGATGGGCAATGGGCCCCAAGTAGTCAAACACACTTTAAATAGAAGAAGGAAGTTGGAGAGCTCACACTGCCTGAGTTGAAACCTTACAAAGCTACTTTTGTCCAAACAATATGGTACTGGCATAGAGATACAAGTAATGATCAATGGAATCAAATTGAGAGTTCAGAAAAACACCCATGCATTTAAATTTCACTCAAACAGTACAGAAAAATCTCTTTAGCAAATTGTGCCTGGAGAACTGGATTTCCATAACCAAAGGATCTTGGGGCTTGCCCTGATGAAACTTATTCCTGCAAAGGAGAAACCTACTTAAAATTAAGCAAGTCTATTTATAATTATGTAGGCTTAATTATAAGCATATTTATAATTATTATAATTATGCCTAAGAATCACCCCCAGAGAACCTCTTGTTGCTCAGATGTGGCCTCTCTATATATATACCAACTCTGGAAATAAACTGACTACCCACCCCCACTACATGGAACATGATTACCAGGGTGTAAATCTCCCTGGCAACATGAAACATAATTCCAAGTGGTGAGCCTTGCCTTGGCATCATGGTACCGAGAAGGCCTTCTTGACCATAGGGGATAAAAGAAATGGCTATGAGATTTCAAGTACAGAAGAGATGGCACTCGGTAGATTATTCTTATGGACTACATGGATAGTCATATTTAGTCTCTAGTGAATTAAAATGGAAGGAAATACCTGAAACTGTTGAACTGTTGACTAGATTTTTGGTGATGATTGTATAACTATGTAACTTTTTCTTCTGTGGCCCTGTGATTGTGAGAACCTTGAGACTGATTCTCTGTTTATGTGGTGTATGAGCAGATAAGTAATAAAATAAAGACAGAAACATGAATAATTAAACAATATGGGGATAAGGATTGCAGGATGTTGGGAGTTCTTATTTATTTGAAATTTGGAGTAATGAAAATATTTTAACATTAAGTATGATAATGAATGCATAACTATATGAAGATACTGTCAGCCATTGATTGTCCACTTTGGAGAGATTATATGGTGTGTGAATATAGCTTAATGAAATTGGACTTAAAAAGATCTCGTGGTAGGCAGAGATTTCTTAGACTTGAAAACCAAAGCATAAGCAATGAAGGAAAAAATAAATAAATTGGACATACTCATCAAAATTTTTACACATGAAAATTATTTCTCAAAAAGTGAAATGGCAACCTACTCAATGGGTGAAAATATTAGAACCACATATCTAGTAAGAGTATGTTAGCCATAATATATATAGAAATCCTACATCTCAATAATAAAACACACCCTAATTTTAAAATGGGCAAAAGACTTGAATAGACATTTTTCCAAAGAGGAAACAAATGGCTAAAAAATGCATGAAAAGATGCTCAATGTCACTAGCTCTCAGGGAAATCAAAATCAAAATCACAATGAGACATAATTTCACACCTCCTAGGATGACTACTATTGAACTGATAGAAAACTACAAGGGATGGAGAGGATGTGGAGAAATAGAAACACATAACCACTGTTTGTGGGGATGTAAAATGTACAACCTCTTTGGAACACAGTTTGGCAGTTTCTCAGGAAGTTAAGTCTAAAACTGTCATAAGACCTGGCAATCCTTCTACTAGGTATACAGTCAGAAGAACTGAAAGCAGGGACACGAGCAGACTTTGTGCATTGATGTTCACAGTGGCATCATTCACAATTGTCAAAACATAGAAACAACCCAAGTGTCCACCAACTGATGAATGGATAAACAAAATGTGATTTAAGCATATAAAGGAACATCATTCAGCAGTAAGAAGGAATAAAATCCTGAAGCAAAAAAAGCATGGATGTACCTTGAAGTTAGTATGTTGAGTTTAGTAAGACAGACAGAAAATGTCAAATATTATGTGACCTCACTAATATGAGCTAGTTATAATAAGTAAACACATAGAGTTAAAAATCTAGAGTATAGTTTACCAGGAGTTGGAATGAGGGTAGGGAATGGGGAGTGGATCCTTAATGTTCAGAAGTTTTAATGATGTTGAATATAATGAGTGTAAACGGATGGAGGTGATGGCAGCACATTATGATGAGTGTCATTAATGACATTAAATCATATGTGTAACTGTGGTTGAAATGGGATGTTTAGAGATGTATATGTCACTAGAAGGAGAGCTAGAGGATAAAACATGGAACTATGTATTTTGGTTTGCGAAAGCTGCTGGAATACAATATATCAGAATAGGGCTGACTTTTATAAAGGGGTTTATCAAGTTAGAAGTTTACAGTTCAAGGTCATAAAACTGTTCAACCTAAGACATCCAGAGAAAGATACCTGACCTAAGGAAGGCCAGTGTCTGTGATGTGGGAAAGCATGTGGCTGGCATCAACTGGTCCTAGTTCCAAGTTTCATTGTTTTTCACTTAGTTTAATAAGAGACTGAATTAAAAAACATTATATTTAGGTATTTGATAGGGACAATTTGTCAAGTGATATTATAATTCATTCTTTCCTGACCATCACACAGGTGGGGACATTTTCAATTTAAGCTGACAATTAAGAATACTTGTTATGATAAATTCAGTTTTATATATCCATGCCTTTTTATTTGGCTCATTTTCATTTTCCACATATCTATGCAAATTTCTAATACATAATATATCTGTGTATACTCTCCCACATCCAGCAGGCAGGTCAATGCTCATCTACACCACTGAGAGATCCTCCCCAGACCCTGTTCTTATACACTGGCCCACTGTAAAGAAACCTGACATGGGCTCCACCTAACCTGCACAGTCCCCTATCCAAGTAACTGAAATGAGCTTCTCATCTCTAGAACAAAATAAGGGACAGGAAATGGATATCCAGAATCTCCCCACCCATATCCAGCCACTTTGTCAGCATCCTACCTTCACTGCCAAGCTGAAAGGAAGCAGGCCTAATGTATGCTCTCCTAATGTTCTCCAGTCCGCCTCCAAAATGTCTGGACTGTGCCATGACCTCCCTTATAGACACAAGACATGTATCCTAGAGTGAACTAAATCTAACTCACAGCCTAGCACACGTAGATGAAGACAGGACTCCAAACTCTGTATCCAGGATGCAAGCAAGAGGACATTATGGATCTCAATATGAAGTTGCCAGAATCCACTCCACAAATTGAGACCCATTTCCTTCCAGAGTGTACCCCACAGAGGACTCAGAAGCCTGACTTGGGACTAGGCACCACCTTCACCTCCCCACGGTAAAACTCAACTTGGATTTAAAACGTCAAACCAAGTATCCAGAAAGTCACATTCTCTGGTCTATGGTGCTGATCTCATTCTTCCATGCAACACCATCAAATGAACCCTGTCCAGGCTGGTGCTGTGCATCAACCTCCACCTTCTAGCCATCTTCTAGGATGGTACCTCAGAATGGTCTTCTCAGCAGTGGACAGCAGATGATGGAGCTCCAGATTCTTAATTCCATTCTCCTGAGATCCTTTAACCTCCATGTCAGAAATTGCTCTGAAGGACACTGTCCCTGAGTCCTAGTGAATGTCCTCTCTGAGGAACTTGTGGTCTCCAGCCCTTCTCTGAGGAGAGTGACTGGGAGTGAGAAGAACATCCATGCAAGAGAAGACACAGAATCCACCCTCACTTCACTTTGAACTGACTGGTGGATTGAGATGGGGATAGATGCAGCAAGCAGCTGCATTTGGTGAATGAATGCTTCTTCATATGTGGGGATTGTGTTAACTGTGAAGGCCAGGTAATGTTGGGGATGGACACAAAAATGGAGCCTATTTTAATGATATATTTTATGTTTTATTTAAGATGAAAATAAGTTATGAAAGTATTGTAATTTAATTTTATAAGTAGCTAAGTCAAGAACAAAAGTAAACATTAAGCTTCAATGCCAATAGGAGGCTATGTTATTAAAGGGTGTTTGATGTGAAAATGACTGAAGTTTAGGAAACATTGGGTAAAGGACCCACCACTGGGATGTGCATATTTCAGCAGTGCTTTGCCTGAGGAGATTTGGTGACAATATAGAAGTGTTTCAGTGGAAACTATTATGACAATATTCTCTTGGCCTGATATATTTTGACTGTGTGGGTTATTAAGAGTCTTTACAAATTAGCAATTTTCGGTTATTTTCAAAGAAAATAAACTTACTGTATCTATAATACAGTGCAAGTATATTTTGAATTCTAAACATTGCATTTCAATATTTAAAATTTCATTTCTTTGAAATTTATTTACCTTATAGAACATACAGCCTTGATACACACAGTTGAGTCTTTGGACGGACTATAGTTTGTTGTAAACACAGATGCTTAGGAATGACCCAACCCTACTGCTCCCCTGTGTGCGAAGAGGGTGTCATGAGAAACATGAGATTCTAGGCCTGTCTGCAAGTCTGAGCATCACCCACACCCCATATCCTCAGACCCATCACCTCCCACTTCTCTCTCACGTGAAGCTTTTGTGATGACAAGGAACATTCACTTCCAGTGCTTTCCCACTACGAGATAAGAAAGTGGGTGGGATTTCCCATCTCATTCCTCAGTATCCCCTCCCTTCCTGGACAAGCAATGCACTTACAATTATATTTTACATTTGTTTGTGAGTTTTGCTCCCCTTTATGTGTTAGTAAAAGTTATCTTTTAATCTATTCTGGATACAGTTTCTTTCTGGATAATGCACTGGAAATATGTTCTTCCATTTTTTGTGGTATCCTTGAACTTTATTTTCAGACAGCATTTATTAGCTTCTATGTAATCAGACTTCTAATCTTTGACTCCTTCTTTGTATCTTGTATCTTCTTCAAGAAATACTCCCCTCTGCCATAAACCTAAAGTTTGATTTCTAATTTTTGAAGGATGTTTTCTAATGTCATATTTGGCCCTTGAGGCATGTAATAGTTCTGCATGTAAATTGTATAAGTTACAATATAATTAAATTTTCCCCCATGATTATTGAGTAATCCATTATTTCCATACAGGTATGACAAACCATTTCTGACATTTCAGTATTTATTATATTTGAACGCTTTTCAAGTAGGTACTTCTAGAAGTTGCATCAACTTCTCAGTTAAACTTAGAATGGACTTAACTGTATTAGTTTATACTTTGTGTTACAATCTCATTCCATATGATATATTATTTTGGTAAAAAATTTCCTGCTTTGTTCATTGGGAATTCTTTCACATTTGAAGCTGGGTCCCTTTGATATATCTCCAATCTTTTTTTTTTTTTGAGCACTTCCATAATTTCTGGCACGACAAGTTGCTCCAGGCCTGATGGAAGTAACAGAAAGCAGGAAACTGACCTCAACAGTCATGGCTGATTGAACTTCACCCACCCTGACAAAATGGAGAGCCCTGTCTGCCTATTCCTCACAATCTCTGAAGCATATCAAGTGTTTATCCACAGACGTGTAACCACAAAATACATTGTTCTTTTGTTCTTTTTAATTTTCTTCGTTTCAATGAACGTGTTCTATAAATATGCCACTCTACTCTGCTTAGCGCAGCTCTTGGTTCAGCCAGTCCTCCAGGCATGACTGGTCCTCAGGCTGTCCCTCTTAAGCCCTCTAACACAGCTTGCCATGATCCATTGAGGTCTGTCTGTTCCTTCTTTTTGAACATTCTCTGCTACACTCCTTCATGTTCCTTTCCAGGCTCATCTTTCATCTTTCCTGTTCCATGCATGGATTAATCTATTTCTCCAAGAAGGCTTTGATTAGACAATGGTACTATAAATAAAGTTCTGGGTTCTGAATGTAGTCATTGCTAAAAGTTGTCCCTGGTTTTAGTCCCTCTAAGAAGACAGACCTAGGAAATACACATTTACAAACATCTGTTTATTTCTGGATCTATGCATCTGTCTGTGTACCGGCATTTATCCTGATGTCTCTGACTCAAATCTGGTACCACAAGCTTCATTCTATCCTTCCCTCCATTCTTTATTTGCACTTGTCTGTGTTTATCTAGTATCATGATTTCACATGCTTTCAGGGATTGGCTTATATTGGTACATAGAGAAAATATTAATTTTATGACTTTGCCCTTTTAAATTTTCACTTTATTTTAAAGTGAGGGAAAAATCTTCAGGGGATATCATGAATTTCCTCATCTAACAAACAAACAGACAGTAATTAGTAGACCCATACCAAATATTTGCATTACACCTGAACTCAACTTGAATCCTCCTGCTGGGGAATTAATAAATGCTATCTATTTCCTTGTTTCCCTCCTCCTAATTCATCCAAGATGTCTGTTTCTGCAAAGGGCATTGAAAAATAAAAGGGTAAGAGGGGATCCAGAGAGTTCATACAGGACCACCAGCACTGTAGTGTCACCATCCTCTGCTCTTGGCATGTTTTCAAAGCTATGATTTTTTCTCATGAGAAAATTTTGGGTTTTCATGATATATCAATGTGCCTGAAAGATTTTGTTTTTGTACCATTTAAAGAGTTTTGTAAAACACTTTGACCTGAATAGATGGACTCTAAAATTCCAATATAGAGAATAAATAATTGCAAAAGGTACAATTTTTAGCATATCTTAAATATTTGTACTAACTTCCTGTTAGTCTGTGAGCAAAAAGAATCCACTCTGGGTCTTTCACTCACAGGGAATAATGAGACAATGCAGATATGAGCCCCAGCTGGAAGCTGCTCTCTACATACACACACCCCTCCCAGGGCTAAAGGGACAACATTGAATTACCTGAGCCCAGCAGCCAGAGCCATCAGCAGGTTAGGGACCCACACCCTGATAGCTTCTGCCCCTCCAGTCCCTGCAAGTACATCCTTGTGCATGCATTGCCGAAAAGTCTGTAGACTGGGGAGTCTTTGAAATACCTGCCCATGTGTCCACAACAGAACAGGTGACATGTGGCCTCTAAGTCTGACATCTTTCAGGCAAATGGTGGGAAGAGTTTTTAACAGAGGAGAATGGCTAAAGGACGTCTCCATGTGGGCAAATTAGACACGATCTAGGACCAAACTATTGAGCTCTTCCTCATGTGTGGTCCATGGCAGTTTATGAGAAACAGTCACACTTTCTCTTTCTTGGTAAATCCTAGAGCTGCAGTTTCTTCCACCTATTCTGCAATCAAAGGATCTTTCTTATGGCTTTTTGTCCTTGAGAGTTCTTCAGAGGGTAAAACACACACATCTAAGGCCCCTTACCCACCCAAAATGCATGGCACACCTGTTCAACAATCTGCCTGGTTCCTAAATGTCTTGCCTTACAGACGTGAGGTAAAGAAGCCCTCCCTCACCCTTTGTTGGGACAGGGATGAAAAGTCATGGAATTCAGATAGTCTCAAATCAATTGAGTGATTTGAGCAGGTATACACATGGGCAGGTATTTCAAAGACTCCCCAGTCTACAGACCCTTAGGCAATGCATGCACAAGGATGCACTTGCAGGGACTGGAGGGGCAGAAGGTATCAGGGTGTGGGTCCCTAACCTGCTGATGGCCCTGGCTGCTGGGCTCAGGTAATTCAGTGTTGTCCCTTCAGCCCTGGGAGGGGTGTGTGTATGTAGAGAGCAGCTTCCAGCTGGAGCTCATATCTGCATTGTCTCATTATTCCCTGTGAGTGAAAGACCCAGAGTGGATTCCTTTTGCTCACAGACTAACAGAAAGTTAGTACAAATATTTAAGATATGATAAAAAATGTACCTTCTAATAACCTTCTAATAACCAAAACACCATAAACCTGCTCTGAGTTTCACTCGTGGCCTCTGTAAAGTAATGGTGTAATCCAAATTGTCATAGTCCTGGAGATGATCTGTGATAATCTCCTTAGAAATGTTGTGTATGTCTCAGAGCCACAGCTGAAGCTTCTAGTGAAGTGCAGCTGCATAGGCTTTATCTTTAAATTTGTTTGAAATAAAAAAGACACCTTCTAATAACCAAAAAGCAACCTGAATCATGACCAATGCAAAGCTGCACATTTTTAACTTGTCGTAGTTGAATGCCCAGAGATGGCATATAATTCTGCTCCCCCAATTTGGTGGTACCAAGAACATTTTCCCAGTGTCTCCCCGGGTGCCATTTGGTGTCTGTGATTCTTCCCCTTCCATGATCCTGTCTCCCAACAACTGCCTTTGCAAGATGGTGCCCAAACTCAATTGATTTGCCAAATTATACACTCTCTTGCTGTCTGGGGGCAGTCTCACATCTTTCCCAAAACTTTTCTCTGAGATTACACTACATTTTTCCAAGGGGTTGTGACAAGAAGGGAAGTATGTGAGACTCAGAGGAGGGGACCTTCTGCAAGGCAGGGCTCCTTGGCCCCAGGAGGGGGCAGGTGGGTCCATGCAGCTCATAGATGGGGCCAAGAAGTATATGACAAGGCATGTTGAGCTATTTCATTATCTTTATTAAAGCCAGACTTCACAGTTATAACTATTTCCTTCTTTGCCAGCTATCCACATGTCGAAAATGCTGTGTAGGCAGTAGAATCGCAGCACAGCTGAGGAAACTCAAGGTTAAGGACCCCAATCCCTTAATTTGAGTTTCAAACAAAGGTGCCCAACATTTCCTCAGAGGGAGGTATGGCCACTATGATATTGATCA
>PVIY010047243.1:0-17978 GCA_004026745.1 Myrmecophaga tridactyla | reverse complement strand
CTGCCGGGGGCGTGGTCGAGACAGAGGAGAGGTTGTAGGCTGGTTCCAATGGCTTCAATTTGCCAAGCCCTGGGGTCTGCGTTCTTTGAGAGAGGGATTCCACCTAAGTTGGGCTTCACCCCTCCCCTGGGGAAGGCGCATGTGGGAGACAGCCCTGAGAGCAGTCTGTTTCTGCCTGTGTGTGGGGCAGCTGCAGCCCAAGAAGTCCCGCCGCTGACTCTGGAGACTGCCAAGTCTCCGTAGCAACCGCCGGGAAAACCCCCGTTTTGTCCCCTTTCCGCTTTTCCGGTTAGCCCACTAAGCGACTTCTGACTTGCCCGATTTCGCGTGAGCTGGGGGCTATTTTTCGTAATCAGAATTTGTTTATTAATGCCGCAATTGGTGCTTGGTTGGACTCAATCCCTGCTACTGTTTCCTTTCTCTCCGCGGAGCCGCCTATGGGGGAGGGGCGCCGGGCGCCGGCCGCCCGGCTTTGGGGAACTCACAGATCGGGCGAGTGCGCGAGTGCGGTCGTTTGGATTCAATTTCTGCTACTGTTTCCTTTCTCTCCGCGGAGCCGCCTATGGGGGAGGTGCGCCGGCCGCCGCGGCTTTGGGGAACTCCAAGTCTACAGTTTTAAGGCCAGAAAAATGTCCAATCTAAGGCATCCAGAGAAAGATACCTTGGCTCAAGAAAGGCCAGTGGGTCCAGAACACCTCTGTTAGCTAGGTAGGCGTGTGGCTGGTGGCTACTGGGATCTTTGGCCTCTGGTTTCAAACAGCTTCCTGAGGGGCATTTTCTTTCTGCATCTCCAAATGTCTGGGTCTCATGCTGGCTCTGAAGCTTTTTCCAAAATGCTTCGTTTTTTAAAGAACTCTAGGAAACTAAGACCCACCTTGAAAAGGCAAAGTACATCTCCATCTAATCAAAGGCCTCACCCATAATTCGGTGGATTATATCTCCACGGAAACAATCTAATCAAAGGGTCCCACCCTACAATACTGAAACAGGATTAGAAGAAGACTTTTCTGGGGTACATCACAATTTCAAACCTAGCACAGATGCCCTATTTAAGAAGGGGTGCTGAGGGAAGGCCACTCAGATAATGGGACTTTTGAGTTGAGATCTTAAGGAATTGAAAGATGGATCCATGTGTATGCACTGCATAGATAAATATAAGTACAAATGAGTAAATAAAAAATTGTAATTTAAGTTACATAGGAATCTTAGGGCAAGAAAAACTAGGAGACTTTCTTAGATAAAGTATTTTATTCTGTGTTCTAACTCCTTGTGAGAAAATGGCTGTTGAAAATGAGATACTCTTTGTTCTTTACCACTTATCATATAGCTGCCACTTCCTATTTATTCCCACTGTCCTCCTACTATGTCTTTATTGATTTTCCTGCTTCCAGTCTCCCTGGGTGCCGTTTCATCCTGAATACTACTGTTTTTGTTTGTCTTCCTATAAATAACCTCATAGATGAAAAATAATTGGAGATTATGTTTAAATCGAATCATGTCCTTTTGAGGTTTCATATAATCAATATTCATTTTATGGATGAAGAAACTGAGGCTCACACAGGTTAGATCACTGACCCAAGTTCTCAAATTTAGTGAGAGAAAGAACAGGAGCCCAAACCAATGCTTGCTTGTTCCTTGGAGCAGTAATCTACTAACTTATATTAAGCAAATTCAATTTGGCACATATTATTCCTGATTATCTTAGAAAGTGCTGTTTTAATTTCTACATCAGTGTTTTTACCCAGAGATGTTCCCCTTGCCTGAAGATCTCTCCACCATCAGTTAATTTATCCATCATCCAGTAGCAGTACCTTGTGCAGCCTTTCCTGACCATTCTGCCCTCATGGGTTTCTTTCTGTGGCCAGTCACTCTTCCCCAATGAAATGGATTTAAAATACTTCCACAAGGCCTGCTCCACTTTGAATTTTAGGCTTTATGTGTGGTTCTGATGAAGCTCAGTGGTTGAATCTAGAACACTAAATCTTTCCTGTTTCTAAGATACCAACCACACCATATCTCTAGATCCTGAAACTTAGGGACATTGATTTTTCTGAGTTGTAACCCAAGAAAGCTAACTCTAATTCCCCATGACTATTCCCTTCCCATTTTTAAGCCCATGACAACAATAATAATGTTCTACATAATCAATTTGTATTAAGAGACAGGTATAGAAATTTGCACATCTTAGTCACTTGAGTAAAATTCCACATTAATTTCCAATGGGAAAAAAAAACCCAACCCTTCATTTTCAAGGCTCTATTTTAATTTTAACAACTTCTCAGACTTATGGGTCATTATTCAATACTTAGAACACTAACTTATCAGTATAATAACTGAATATTCTCTTGCTAGTTTAAAAAAAATGAAAATTCAACTTTTGTTTGAGTTAAGAGATAGTGACCAGGTAATTGCTACTGATTTGAATTGCTTCATTCAGAAAAATTTGCTGATGGTGATTTGAAAGCAGCAATGTGACTACTAAGAAGTGGGATCCGAAAAATTGTTTGCCTAGAATTTGGGGGTGCTTCACTCTCAGAGCCAAGATATTTTTGTTGGGGTGATTATGCTTCTTAATAATGGTCTCACTAAGTGGTGAAAATAGCATCTCTGGTTTACAGAAAAGCACACATCATTTCTGTATGTCTGGAGGCAAATTTCTAGCTAGACTCACGTTCATCTCTGATTTGTATTTTTCAATTTATAAATGCTATATACTTTCTCACTTTAATTAATCCATAATAGTTTGAATTTTAAAATGGAAATGTCATCTGACATAAGGTGATCCATTACATGGGGAAAATATTATCAAACCTTGTACAGTAACTGCAGAGCAGGTACTCATTATGTGCTAGTTTATTTTCCTCTTCTATGCACAGAGTAGACAATATGGAGTATGAAATGTCATAGACTGTTCTATTTAAAACTAACTCTGGAATTCAGCATCACCACTTGCTTGAACACATTAGAAAATTCTGGCAACAGATAGTTGTGAGTCTGTTCTGATAGTTGTCATTTAGAAAGAGAACTTGAGGATTGGTAAAGAAATTAGAGATGGGATGAAACAGATCCACAGTCCAAGAAGATCTGGAGCACGAGACAGGAAACCAAGGCAAGGCAAGGTCTCAAACTCAAGAGAAAAGCATCAAAGTTACTTAAACTATGCTAAAAGTAAAACTTTGAAGACAAGAACTAAACAAAAAATTTAGCTATCAGAACTAATATTTCTTAATTAGGTTCCTGATTCAGGAGGTAGGGCAAGGTAGAGAAATTAGGATGGAGCCAGGATAAGCCACATTGCCCCTCACAAGTCCAGCCCTCTAGAAAAGACCATCAGTGATATATCAGGGGGTTCTATTGACTACTTTTCACGAAACTATTTTTGGATAACTGCAACCACACTTTTGTCTGTCTTTTGTGACTCACACCCATTTAAATACCATTTAAGTTGCCAGCAGCCACTACGCTAGGCCTTTCAACAGCTTTCTCCCATGTGGCATGGATGAGAATGAGAAAGTATTTGATGCTTTGGGCAGCTCTGACATTAAAAGGCTGAGGAGGAGTCCAAGGCAATCCCCAGAACCACAGTACCTTCAGCAAAAGATTCAGGATCAACTAGTGGTATATGAGCTTGGGGTATCCCTGCAGGAATTCTATCTTGACTCTACCAAGCTCATGAAGTTATCCTTTCACCATCACCCTACTTGTGTCTTTGAATTTCAGGAGATTTTCTTGCAGACAGTATATCATTCTGTTTTGTTTTATCCATTTTGGCAATATCTGCCTTTTGACTGGAGAGTTTAATCCATTTATCTTTAAAGTCACTACTGACAATACAGGACATTCCTCTGCCATTTAGTTATTTAGCCTTTCTAAGTCTTATACCTTTACTCCCTCACTTCTTTTAATGTCGACTTTTATATTTATTTATTTATTCATTCAATTATTTACATATTTATTTATTATATATTATACCAGATTGAGTTCCTTCTCATTTCTATATGGACATATTTTTCATCTGTTTTTCTTGTGCTCACATTTCCTATAACTCTCCACCACTCCCACCATCTTATTTTGTACATTTACTTCTTATATTGTTATATTGTTGTACATCATATGTCCACAAACATAGATTTACCATTACTTTCTATACATTTGCATTTTAGCCCCTGTATGAAGTAAGAAGTGGAGTTATGTACTAAACAATATAGTACAATTTATACTGATGTTTATAATTACCCAAATGTTTACCTTTACTGGAGGTCTTTATTTCTTTATGCCACGTTAAACCACAGCCTGTGCCCTTTCCTTTCCATTTGAAAAACCTCCTTTAGCATTGATTACAGGGCATGTTTAGTGGTGATGAATTCCCACAGCTTTTGTTTATTTGAGAATATCTTAATCTCTCCCATATTTTTGAACAATAGTCTCTCCAGATATAAGATTTTTGGCTAGCATTTGTTTCCTTTAAGGCTTTTAAGTATTTCAGTCCACTGCCTTCTTACCTCCAAGGTGTCTGATGAGAACTAGGCACCCAATCTAATTGGGACTCCCTTTTACATAAAACGTTACTTTTCCCTTGAAGCTTTCAGAACTTTCTCCTTATCTTTCACATTCGTTAATGTAATCAACATATGATGGGTGTGTATTTTAATTCATGTTTATCCTGTTTCGTGTTCTTTCTGCTCCTCATCTGGACTCATTCCAAGGGTCCTGTCTTCAAGTTCACTGATTCTTCTTTCTGCCAGCTCCAATCTGCTCTAGAACCCCTCCAGAGCATTTTTTAAATTTGTTATTGTGGTTTTCAACCACAGTAGTTTTCTTTGGTGCTTTTTAAAAATTTCTATGCCTTTACTAATTGCTCATCTCTCATATTGATCATTCATTGTTTTCCTGATATTCTTTAGTTCTCTCTCTGTATTTTTCCTTATCTCCTTGAGCATTTTCAAGATCTTTTTTTTAGAGGCTATGCTCAGTAGGTCCACATTCTTGTCGTCTTTATTGGTGTTTGCCATATTTTTATCCTCTTTCTTTGGATCAGCCACAATTTCCTGTTTCTTTGTTAGTCTATTTTTCTTTTATGGAACACTGCACATTTAATATTGTAGCATGTTAACTCTGAGATTTATTTCCTGAGATGTCTACTTGGTTTTATGGCCAGTTGGTGATAAGACAGAGATTTTCTAGAGCTTTAGCCCTTTTATCAGGAAGGCCTGCCCAAGGCAAATGCAGTGTGAAGGATGTTCTCTGTCTTTCTGGACCTGTCTTGTTTTGGGATTTTGCTTTTTAGTTGTTTTGAAGTTTTCCTGTTTACAGAAGTTTGGTTGTCCCCTCTATTTCCCAGGAGACAGACCTCTCTCTCTCCTGATGTTTGAAGCCAACAGATCTTCATAAGAAGTTGTTTGAAGAACATGTTTGAAGACGATGCCTGCTTCTATAATTTATTATACTCCTTTCATTGTCTAAAGCTGCCTTTCCCTGGAGGGCGAATTCTCAGAGGAGAGGTGCTCCGGAGAGGATTTTCCCAAGTCAGTCTTTCCCAGCCAAAACAGGGCCAGAGACCCACTAAATGAGTGGAGACCAGGTCCAAAGTATCCTGGAAAGGGGATCAGGAAGAGCACCAAAAGCTCCTCTGACAGCTCCCCAAGTCTGAGCTTTCTTGACCTGAGCAGCAAATGCAGTTCTTCATATAACCGTCCTTCATGGCCCTGACAAAGCACTGTGCCTTTAAATCTTCAGTACCTCTGCACCTGCCAGGGGAGGTTTGAAACAATGGCTGCTGCTTTTGTCCAGGGTGGATTGAAAGAATAGCTGCCCTCAGAGCTGGGCCCCCAGCCATACAGATTCACTAATTAAAAGCCATAATCAGTGATTGGTCATACCCACCGCTGTTCTTGGGGAAGAGGATTTTTACATCTTTCTCTGTTACTAGAGAGCTAGCTAGAGGCTGAACCCTGTGGCGATCTGCTGCCAGAGTGGGGGATGAGCAGTGGTAGTGCCACACAGACAGAGATATTACTTTTCTTTACCATAATGTATCAGCCTCTTCTTCCTGCTCTTTCCTGGATTCTGCATGGTGTTCTTTAGGTCTCTGGAGTTTCAAAATACTTGTTGCAGACAGTTCCTGCCTGCTTAATAGTTGTTCTGGGGGAAGGAATGAGTACTGGAGCACCCTACCCCTCCATTTTCCCTGGAAGTCCCTTGAGATTAGTTTTTAACCATCCTGGTAGGGAGACGATAGGGAAAATTTAGTGCTCCAATAGAAACCATGCACTGCCCAAAGCAAATCTTTTCTGCATAATCTGATTCTGTTTCTATGGGAGCTGTTGTATAGTTCTGTAAATTGTGAATAGCTGATTGCAGTGCAAAATAATTCTTCATCAGGAAGGAACAGAGGCCTTGGGTGCAGGTGTCAGCTATTCTCACCAAGAGAATCAGGAATGTAGATTTCTCCTCACCCTTTGGAACTCAAGATTTTGCCCCCTCAGACTGCTAATTTTCCCTTTTGTGATATGTGAAGCTCTTTCTCTTACCCTACCTGGAGGCCTGGTGAGAAGTGCTGACTTGGAGTAGGCCTGTTTAAGCCCAACTACACAAGAGCTATGTACAGTTTATGAGAATGGAGAAATAGAGGATGTACGACTTGAGCAAGGGCCTGGGATTGGGTCTCTATTATGTATTTTTTTCAATTTCAAAACCCCAAAGGTTTTTATACTAATTTTTTTCATGTTTTTTCTTAATGACAAATTAAATATGAAAATGCAATGTATTTTAAAAATAGAATATCTGGACAGGTTCCCAGGATGATAGTGGGTGTGAAATACCACTGTAACATAGTTCCTGAACAGGGTCTCCTTATAGAAGCCAACACAGGAACTAAAGAGGAGTTGAATTTTGCCCCTTTCTTTCTTCAAGTCCAAGCTACAGGATAATCGAAGCCACTTCCCCAAATGTGCCCGAGGCATCACTTCCCTATTAGAAAAAAACAAATGTATTTGGTAGGAAAACATTTTTGGTAGTGTGATTGTTAAGTTCATGTGTCAGCTTGGCCAGATCTTGGTGTCCAGTTGTTTTGGTTAAGTGACCACTGGCCTAATTGTTAATTTGAGAACAGTTTGTAATTTTTACTCTTTAATCTGTAAATTGACTGCATCTATAGCTGATTACATCTACAATTAACTGAGGAGATTGCCTTCAACAATAAGTGAAGTCTCATCCAATCACTTGAAGGCTTTAAAAGGAGAACTGATTATTTTAGCAGTCAGAAGAGAGAAGTTCCATCTCTACTTCAGACAGCCAGCTTCTGCTAGGGAATTTATTGAACAACTTCATCAAAATTCCCAGCCTGTGAACTTATCTAAAGAATTTGAACTTACCCATCCTCACAGTCAAGTGAGATAATTCTCATAAAAATCTCATAATATTTACAGATATCTCCTGCTGGTTGTGTTCCCTAGAGAACTCTAATATACCTTAGAGAAACAGAGGCTACCTTCACACAATTCACCAACATAACATGTTTTGTTTTAAGGCCTGAAGTTGTTTTCAAAAAATTTTTTTCTCTAAGAAAGGGAGAGGGAAGATCACTTCCAGGTAGATTATAAGTGACATATCCCAAAAACCACAATCTAAGGCAGTGGCACATGCAGCCTGAAGGACTTGCTCTCCTGGGCTCCTTGAAAGGCCTGCCTGGGACACAGTCTTCATGGGAATAACAGAAGGAGGAACATGCATCAGACACAGTTGCTGGTTCCTGACTTCTGCAATATTTGCAGGAAATTTTGGCTTGTTTTTGACCTGCCTGCTTCTCCCTTGGTAAACTCAGGCCCTCAGAACCTGCTTAAATCTGCACATTTGACATTTGTCACTCTGCTTTGTACAAGAAAGAAGGAAGACCTGTAATCACAGGGATGTTTAGCCCTTGGCTCTGCCTGGGCTTAAATTCTTCCTTTTTATGAAGCATTAACTTCATTCCTTACATGATGTCAACACCTTAGGCCAATCCACTTCCCAGGAGCAGGTTCATGATGGCATGCTGTCCTGATCTTCAGTATCCTAGCTATCCCAAAGACTGATCTGGTTGAATTAGAGCCTGGGCTCTGCTCAGAGGCTGACATTAGTTTGTTTTTGGCGAGCTTGCTTATATTTTCCTTTCCTTCTGTGACAAATCCACCATAACAAACAGCTCATCATTTATGAGAAACCTTACGTTACTGGGGCAGGAAGAGGAGTGTCTTTCTCCAATGGAGTCTTGACCCGATACCGGGCAATGTGACCAATCTTTACTCTAACCCAACCCTGTAGCCCACTCTTGACTAAAGTCTCTCAGGATTGTTTTTTTCTTCTTTTGGGTCTAAATTAGTGTCCTGACTCTTTCCTAGGAACTGAGACTCAGGGGACTCATGCTCCTGCTACTTCAGTCTGCTCCTCCAGCCCTCCAGCTCTGGACTGGCACCCAGTTCAGTCACTCTATATCAAATATTGTCTTTGATGACCTGTATCAAAGGCCATCTGCCTAGGGAGGGGTTGAAAAATCTGCTTCCATGCTGATAAGCTTCTGTGAGAACCTAGCCAGTATCAAAGTGGAAGCACCTCATGGCCTTCTGGCTGTTCCCACCCATAGATGTTGGTCAACAAGAGCCCCTTCCAGGGTGGGTAGCACCTTCTTTGTTTTTACCTGTCTCCAGTTTGTTCTGGGGAGCTGGGAAACGCTAGCTATGGAGTCTGTTCCTAATCCAAGCTTGTTGAAGGAGAGAAAGATGACCCAGTAAAAGGTCCAGGATTGGGCCTCTGTCATCTGATGTAGTTGTGTGGATTTAAGGACCTTACCAGATCTTCTGTCTCTTCAGCATATAAGCAGATATTACCTGAGTCTATCTTTATCACTTGAAGTTCTAAATTTTCACCCAACTAGAGTTTCCCCAGGAATTTTTGAAAGCTCATTTCAGGTCTTTGCACTCTCATGATTCAATCTGTCCTTAATTCCTGCTTCCCCACAAAATTGGTTTTGAATTCAGCCCCTACTTAAGTTTACTCAAAATAATCCGCTTCTACAAAACAAACCTGAGTGAGCAATGTAATCTCTATTAAAGATATTATAAGAGAGCTAAGCTGGAGAGGGATGCTAGCACACCCCATGGCAAATAACTTACTGAACTTTGGAAATTGCTATTTTTTTCATTTTCCAATTTGAGCTACTCTGTCACTGAGGTCTCACAAATTTCCCCTACCCAGATAATGTCCATACTTCTGGTCCCTACATAGGAGAGAGGTCCCTACCACTTCTGACATTTTAAATTCTTCTCCCATATTCATACTTAATAGTTCAGGTCTTCCCATAGCCCTACCCCAACTTGCATATCTAAACACATCCTGATTTGGAAAATGGGTATATCATTACCTTTAGCAAAATCCAGTCTCTTTGGCAAGGGCCTGGATTTATACAGAGCAAGATCTATGGTTGTGTTTGATTATATACATGGTTACTTCCTCCGTGAATGGCTTGCTGATTTTTTTTCTATTTTTTATAACTTTTCACCAAAATTACTGCTGATATCCTACTATGTGCTGGTTTAAAATTGTTGCATACTCCTGAAAAGCCATGTTCTTCTAATCCATTCTTTGGGTGCAGACATACTGTGGGTGGGATGTTTTGATTAGGTTGTTTGCATGGAGATGTGATCCACCCAATTCAAATTGGGTCTTAATTGCTTTTACTGGAGTTCTTTATGAGAAGTTAAAAGACAGAGACATTTTGGAGAGAGCTCAGAGACAGAATGCCCCAGGAGGAACCACCAAAGACACACGGAAGCCCAGCGGTATTTTGGAGAGAAGGGCCAGAAGATATTGCCATGTGCCTTCCCATGTACAGAACTCCAGATAGCATAGGCCTTTCTTCAGAGTCAAGGTATCTTTCTCAAGATCCCTTAATTTAGACATTTCATGGCCGTAGAATTGTAACTTATAACTAACAAACTCCCATTGAAAAAACCAACTCATTCCTGGTATATTACATTCCAGTAACTTTAGCAAATTGAAACACACTATTCATAAACATAAATAATAAAGTTATTTATTTGAAATATATATATACATACAATTTCTTCATGAAATTATATCCATGCATATAACTCAGTTGTACTGACAGCTTCATTATTAAGATCATAAACTACTGAAATCAAGCACATGATTTATTTATTTTGATTTCCTCAATTCCACTTTAATTCTAATGAGTCAGCCTTGGCCAAGGACACCAAACCTTTCCCACCTATATGGTGCAGCTTTACAGTATTGCTAGCTCCTTTCTTTGTCCATTTTCTCCTGTAACAAAAGCTTTTCCATAGAACCCCTAACCTATTTATGTGTTTTTCTTTCATTACAGGAAGTTTTCTGCTTGGAAATTTCCCTCCATACATCCTAGCAATTCTGGCATTGTTACTTATGGCTTTTAAGTTTCAAATTCAAAGACTCAATATCCATATCATCTATATATCATCTATATCTATCTCTATCTATCTGTCACATATCACACACAAGTACACACTGAATACATTCTAAAAAGAAGAAAAAGAATAGAAGATTAGCAATATTAGTTAGAAAATATAATATAAAGCTACTATAGTTAAAGCAGTGTGGTACCAACACAGGGCTAGATAGGAAAATAAACAGAAAGGAGTTTGGGTTCACAGATCCATTGAAATAGCCCCAGTAACTTTGTATTTGATTCAAAGGGCTTTTAAAACAATTGGGGAAAGTTGCAGTCAAGATATTCTGTTGAGAAAAATGGATGGTTGGGGGGCAATGGATTTTCAAAATGACAGAAAATAGAAGCTGAGATGTTGTCCAGGAACATCTGGGCACTGACCTCCTTCTGCCTGAGGTGATGCGGACATGATGACTCAGCGCTTGTCCAAAGAAACAGGATATTTCTATACATTTCCATAAATGTCCCTGGAGTGATAATAAAAACAGTAAGTAAAAGAGGGTTTTACCTGGTATGGCAACAACTCGGCTTTCCAGATCCAGCAGTCCCTGATAAAGTGGGGAATAAATCACCCACAGCTGTTTGACATCATCTAAGCCTCAGAGACAAGGAAAGTGCTGTGAGAGGAGCTGTTTCTGCTCCTGACATGGGTGACCTCCTCTTTTGAAAATATTGTGTGAGCATTTCTGATTATGTGCGGTATCCTCTATATTAATCCATAGCCCACCTGAAAATCTACAGAACTCATTCATAGAAAACTGATTTCTTTAAATATTTCCTTCTATGTAAAAAAAAAATATATATATATATATATGTATTACAGGCTATGTTATTAGAAGATAGTCAAAGATGGAATTACTGTTTGCAGCAGGTTTTAAAGAAACTTATTTGATTTATTTAGTAGCCAACTCAATATCAAAATCTCTTTTTCTCTCTGGCTCTCTCTTTCTCACTTTCTATCTCTCCTTATTTCTTCTTTCTACAAGAGGAGCCCAAGAAAATTAACAGTAATTAACTGGAAGGAGGGGGCAGAGCAGAAACTCAACTTATATACTTTTTATGATTACACATTTAAGTTTCTTCCTATAGATTATAGAACAGCAAAATCATGTATATTTTATGGAAGACATAGTAAGACTGGATTTCTGCGAAAGGAAATTACACATTCTCCTCCGTCTCACATTTTCATATTTTCACAAAAGAACATGACAACAGAATATAAATATTTGCAAAAATATTGAAAAACATTGATTCTATGTAATCACAATCTGTGTCATTAGCTGCAGAGCCTCAGACAAGGGTTTAGGGGCAGGTGGTTTATCTTGGAGGCAACCCTAGAAGCCATTCATGGTAAGAGGATCAAGAAAGTGAGGCAGAGAAGGGGAGGCAGCCATGGAGTGCACCTTATCAGGTCAATCCACTGGGTTTTAGCCCCCGCTAGGGCCCGGGATTCAGTGAGGTGCATGACTCAGAGTCATCCTGCTGGAGGGACCATCAGCTGAGGGTGGCTCCCAGGTATACTAACCCTCAGGCCCTTCCAGCCTGCCAGGGACCTCAGGAGAGCAGGCTCTGGATGCCAGAGGGAATCCTCAGGGAGTTGGAAGTCAGGGCGGTTGTGCAGGACAGTGGTAATGCCTGAGGGGGTTCGGGCAGGAAAGCCTCAGGTCTGCTTCAAATATCTTGACATTTACTTAGAGTGATCATGAACTTCATCTGAGCTCTCTCTTTTCTGAAGTTTTAAGTGTGTTTTCTCTCTGCATGGTCCTAATTTAGCCAATCCTGAGTGCTGGGAGCTGGTCAGGGCAGCCAGACAGGGCTTGCCTTAAAGGAGAAAAATGATTCTGAGGCCAGTGAAGAGAAGATGAACCTCTCGTACAATATGCATACAATGTTCATTTTTGTTTGCCTAAGCAGAAAGTATTCCACTTCTGGAAGCATCCTTCATTATTGTTTGTAGATGCTACACCACCATGCATAACTCACTTACTTGAATCAGGATGGCCACATGTCATTTTAAATCAGGGCAGTTTAAATAGGACTCGGTTAAATCCAAGGACTTTGCTCTGAATACCAGAAAAGATTCCACTTCTTTCCACAGCAGTTGAAGCTGAAAAGATTTTGCGTTTGGTGTCTCTGTCTGCCAGTAAGTAACTCCAGGGAGTGACCCTCTCCAGTAATGAGGGGCACAGTAAAAGGGAACTATGAGTTCAAAAGAGAGAGAAATTGGGTCCTGAACCATCATTTGGGGTAAAGTCCCACTTTCCAGCCATGCCTTCATGCCAGGTCTACCCCTGGGTTACTGGAGCCTCCTGCTATAAATCAGTTGGTGTAAGGGTTTGGGTTTTGAATCCAGAAGATTCCTAAATGCAACATTTAATCATCACATTATTATAACATAGTAAGTAATATTAACATTTCCGACATTTTCAGTAATAAGCAAATCTTTTAGCAACCAGGAAACTGGTGTGAACTTGTGCAAGTGTAATGGATCTTTAGTGTCTCAGTTTGCTCATTGGCAGACGAAGTTAATCACTATGTCTATATCATAGAGGGATTGTGAGGATTAAATGAGTTAGTAAATATAAAGTGGTTTTCACAGTGCTTAGCACATGGAATTGAGAGCCCCATGAGGACTAGGACTGTATCTGTTATCTGTTTGGTTTTTTTAACCACTAGAAACCCAGCACTATGCCTACTCACAGTAAGCTGTCAACAAATAATTGTTGCATAAATAAATTGATGGAAGAATGTAGCAGTGGTTTCAAAAACACTGAAAAACCTGTATCTTACTAGCACAGACTGAAGGACACCAGACAGCCATAAATATCCCACTGAGCCCTACCAGCGTGCAGACCCACTAAAAATGAGCTGAGATGAATGAACAAAAGATATTAAAGCTCAAATGTTATATAAGTATTTCCCTATACACAGCAATAGACCCAACAACAATTCTAAAGCTCAGATATGTTTGATTTTACATTCAGAGGAATATACATGTGCTAATGCTGCCTGCCCACTGATTATTCTTTAATGAAAAAGCACTACCAGAATACATTTCCTTGATAACACGACTCTTTTATAAAGAATTCTTTACTACTGAGAAAAGAATCATAATTCTACACACATCTTCAAATGTTTTCCCTTACATATAGTGACTGAGCTGTGCTATAAAATACTTTGATAAACTGATTACATTCCTGACACAACCATGGAAATAACCAGATTTTTAAAATCTCTCAATATGATCAAGGGATGTTTTTCCTATTTCTTCTTAAGTCATTCCTCTTTTTATAAATATTGTATTTCACATCTCCCTCCAATCACCAGCCTAGAACAGACTATAACTAAGAATCAAAGAGGCGAAGAATCAGGCTCTATGTCACTCAGAAGGTATATTAGAATCAAGATGAAAACCAAGTTCTTTTTACTCCTCATCCTCTAAAACACAAAAGGCCTGGGTCTGTCATAGGACAGAATCCATCACCAAAAATGAAGATCAAATGTTATGATCTACCAGTCAACTCACTATTTACCTATACATCCATTAAAATGCATGCCATTTTTTTGCCATTCCATTAAAACAGAGTAGCTGTTTAATATTTTCACCTATTCAAGGGATACTTCTTCCATTACCTCTAACTACTTTCTATATGTTTTCAGGAAATAAGAAGTGATTTCAAAATGCATTCATTAATTCATTGAACCAATATTTGTTTAGTGCCTGAAAGCACAAGCTACTGGGCTAAAACTGATTAAAGTAAAACATAATGAGGATCATAAATCCCCTGCAACAAGAGCGTTGATAATAGAATTGTATTATTCAACTTTCCTATTTGCCAAATAAAAGGAATATTTACGTCATTCAACTAAAGACTCAAATTGTCCATTCCTAAAATAAACACTTTGTTTTATCCATGGTAGGCCCTTGATGGAGCAGAGCAGAATCATAACTGACATTCATTGGATTTGGTAACTGTCATCACTCTTAATCAGTTACCCATAAGCATTCTTCATTTGTTATTATTGTCTCTAAATTATGAACAAGTCAAAGATCGACAATTATTTGTTACATTGGGCTTCAATCAAAATAAACCCGATGGGGTAAATCAGTCCTATCCCAGGCTCATAATCTCCCATTATACTGTACTCCCAATAATAATTGATTCAATATAGCAGATGAGTTCCTGTGAGTCAATTTTCCTTTCTTATCTATCAACAGCACAAAGACTATATTTCACTCTAAATGAGCCATCGGTCTTGAGCTTGTGATTTTTTTCCTTCAGTACAAAGAAAGAGAAAGAGTCAGGAAATAAAGGTAAGAGTACCAGCTAAAAGATAATTAATGTATTCATTTCCTACTTAATCCCATAAACTATCTTTATTTTTTTTGGCACTTCCCTCCTACTTCCTCCTCCTCTTCTTTCAAATATAGATCTATGAGAAATAGCATTATTTCAAGCCATGTTATGCATTTAATAATGTAAAAGTTCATGAAAGTTCAAAAAGGATTTTCTTATATTACGATTGTTAGTCCAGAAGGCAAGATATTTCTTAACTACACTATTTAAACTCTTTGAAATGTTCAAAATCTGCAAAGCACTGTATACATATGTGTTATAAAGCTCCTAAGAAATTGAAAAAACACAAAAAGATAGAAACAGTAAACTCAGGAATTGAAACCCCAATTTTCTAATGAGGTTAATGAGATTACTTCAGCAAGAAGCAAAAACAAATTGCCAGCAAACTCACTAGAAGGAGGTTCCATTTAGGGCAATGAAGATGGGATGTCCCTACTTCTTAACCATTGGAAATAGAAAAGATTTTCTTTAACAAAGACAGCAGCTGAAAATAACACAATACACCTACACCCAAGCGGTTAACAGGGATTATTTCCAAGTGTGGAATTTATGGAGAATTATTACTTTAATACCTGAACTTTATCATGAACATATATCACTTTTATAATCAGAAAAAGAAACATACCCAAAAGGGTAATATAGTAAAGATTGTGATTTCTGAAAATAATATTGACATGGCCTGACATATGTATAATTAATGGCCAAAATATAACTTTTGAACTACTGAAAAATCAAAGATATATATATATATATATATACATACCCACGGTATGGACTGGGGCTTCTATTTTATTTTTTTCTTCTAGAAAGAGCACAAATTAGAGCAAGAGCTTCAAGGGAGGCATTCAGTAATTGCTTAACTAACTATACATGATAGAAGAAAACTATCTCAGTAATGACAATCTTTTACAGTGAGGTATAATACCAAAAGTTTCTTAGCACTGGAATTATACCAAGAAATCATCTAAATGTGTTGTTGTTCATCAATATGAATAATTCTTTGCAAACAATTTGCAAAACTTCTAAAGATATAGATACAATCTAGTAATTTCGCAGACAAATCCACAAAATGTCTATTTTCTTGACTGCAGATTATAAGAAAAAGAGCAAAGGTGTTATCATGTCACATCCATGTAGGGAAATGAAATATATCTCCAAGATCCCCACCCAAAACGCCACACTATATAAATTACCTGTCTCAGCAAATAAGTTCTTAGCAAAAGCAGTAGGCATTTGAGGGATTTTGGTATGTTATGTTAAGTCAGGTATGTTAAATACAGCAGAGCTAACAGGAGGCAATCACAAACAGAACATCAGAAATCCATGAGCTGAATACTTCTTAAATGTAAAAAGCACATGATCTAGTGCTTCAGTTAATATACTTGTGCTAACAAACAAAGAAACCAATTCTGTAAACTGAAAGCAAAAGCAATACCAGGAGTTCACAGTTAATTGGAGACTGGAGATCCAGACTTGAAAAGCAAAGATCCAAGTTAGCATGGATAGCTAAGGAACAGAAAACACAGCCATTTTCTGTTTTCGTGGAAAAGTTTGGGCACTGCTGCCATAGCTGATGTAGAATATGACTCTTATTGTATCCTATCACACCTTTGCATCATTTGCTCAAGATCAAAAACTCAGGACAGAAGTTTTCAATTGGCTAAATTAATTTTCATGTCCGAGCCTGAACCCAAGTTGGAGTAAAGGAGGCTCTGATCTCTTTAGCTTCAATAGTAGAACATGCAGTACAACCCCTCGCTAAAGTTATGCAGAATGCAGACTTCCTCTCAAATAGAAAGAAGGAGATAAATATTTCATAAATACTAGGAAAAAAGTAAATATTCAGTATATCTGGAGATGCTGGTAAAATTATTTTCCTTTTCTTTTACACATAAGACCATTTTGTAAATATCTTCTTAAATTATGTCATTTATTTATTTTACTTGTTCTTTCTCTTTTTTTAGGTGCATTGTCTGGGAATTGAACGGATCTCCTGCATGGAAGGCGAGCATTCTACCACTGAACCACCCATCCACCCTCTTTGTCATTTTTAATGACTAACATATAGGCTGCATGAGGGCAAGATTTTGTCTTTCTTATTCAATGCTTTATTCCTACCACCTCAGCTACATGCTGACACACATAGGTGATCAATAAATATTTGCTGAGTAAATTGATTAATAACTAAAAGATACTATAATGTGTAAAATAATTTTTCTTCAATTTCTCATCCTAACTCTATCCCTTTGGGTCACTTATTAGTCAGCTTTGTGACCTGTTTGCAATCTCAAATAATTGTTATCACATAGACGCCTCTACTAAACAGAAAATGGGTGGATTTCAATTTGTGCTTCACACATTGAGCAGTTTTACCTTTACGTCTCCTTGTAGAAAGTGAATCTTTTGACCTACTTTCTCTGATTGGCAGTGTGCTGGAGTTAATATTGAACTTGTGATAATGATGAATCAAGTGTGAATCAGCTGCTTCCGCCTAGTTCCTCTGAAATTATTTTAAGCTTTCGAAAGCCATTTTCTAAATATCAATGGAATTTGGAAAAGAAATGTAAACTGGACTTCCTGGAGAAGTTTTCTCATCAAGTTCCTAACACATAATTTAGAAGAAAGGGTACAAGAAAACAGTAATAAAGGTTTTTTTTAAAAAAACTTTTTATTGTAGTAAATGGTATAAAATTTCCCATTTTAACCACATTCAGTAGTATTAATCATATTCACAATATTGTGCTACCATTAGCAACATCTATTACCCTTCCTCCTTTTTCATCATGTAAATCAGAAACTAGTCACCCATTAAACTATAAATCCCTCTTTCCACCCCACCTCCACTTCCCACAGTACTCCATAAACCACCATCTGTCTCTGTGAAGCTTGTTTCTTCTAGATACTTCATATAAGAACATAGAATGTTTATCTTTTCTTTCTGGCTTATTTCACTCAAACTGATGTTTTCAAGGTCCATCCATGCATCTGAACCTCATTCCCTTTTATAGCTGAATAATATTTCATTGTATGTTTAGATCTCATTTTGTTTACCCATTCATTGTTTGATGGACACTTGGGTTGCTTCCACCTTTTGCCTATTGTTAATGGGGCTGCTTTTTGACATTGGGGTACAAAAATCC